>ML675623.1:6665264-6693962 GCA_007922155.1 Mesoclemmys tuberculata | reverse complement strand
CATATTGGTCCCTTCTGACCTATGAGTCTATGAGTCTATGAGAACGTGTCATTGCTACTTTACATGTCATCTGAATGGAAAATTCATCCGTATGCCTGTTCTTCAGATATCAAGTAGTTTTCATCCTACATGGTCGTTGTACAGCTATAATCAAACGTTAACATATTTAAAAGTTGCCATAACGTAAGAGAAAATCACCTCTGTCATCAGGCCCAGCACCTTTTCTGAAGCCAAAGCCACCTTTGTCTTGTTTTCTGCCCTCTGCTATGTCCACTCGAAGTGATCGGTCATTCAAGAGCTATTGAAAAGAATCGTGGAGAACCCTCTAAGAATTTGTGAAACTGGACTGCCAAAGAATTTTAACACTCTGCTTGTCTTTCCATTTACAAACATAAATGGAGTTAAACTTACTGCACCGTCGTATGTAAGGGCTTCCTTAAGTGATTCCACTTCATCAAATTCTACGTAACAAAATCCTGTAAGAAAAATTAGAAGGTAATACCAAAGCTTCAACAAGTAGGAACACACATCAGTGTATAAAAAGTTAAAGAGCAGGAATATGAAGAGTAATTCTCCTGCATTTAACTAACAGATAGTATGTCAGAGACTACTTTATTTTAATATTGCAGTTTCTCAAGATAAGCTACAGGTTAAGTTTAATAATTCTCAGATTTTACAGTTAAGTAGAAAGTTTTCAACCAGATCCATGAGTAAATGTTTAGCTGTTCCCAAATTTTCTAAGATGAACTGCTGCATCTGTTGGGCTGAAATCCTGATATTTTAAATGCCAAAGCAACACTATTATCCTATTCTTTTTAACATCACATTAACAATACAGTTCTGCTGCCATTCAGTTTTTTGAAATCCATTCCTTCTTGGAGTTACCAACTTTCTTCCTTCTCCAAGCATCTTTAGATTATACACAAACTACCCACTTTGGCAGCTGCTGAGGGAAAAAGGTGCCAACACTTTCGTGGTGAAACAGGGGCACCAGAATAGTTTCTTTTAAGCTGGTTGCCCCCATGAAATGCAACCCCCTTTTGCAGTTTATCCTTTTCCTGTAGTAACTAGAGTTGAAACCCATGTGCATCTTCCCAGGAGCTAGAAACTGAGTTTTTCTAAGGACTGAGGATAAGTAGAATTTGTCTATGTTTCATGGAGCTTAAATATTGTAGAAGTTTCAGTTCTGTTCCCAGAAGATTGTCAGTTGCACACATTACTACAAATATGCAAGGTTTGAAAGTTTGCAAGGGGAATTCATGAGAAAACTCAAAGTTCGAAGGTCCCTTGTGTTGGGCAGCAGAAATATTTATTCTTCTGGACCACATTGCCTCAATATTCTGCAAATTAAGTTGATGTCCTTCTGTATTATAAATCTGAGAGAGGTTAATGACGTTTGTGTTCAATCAATTCATATTCAAGGTCAGATGCAATACATCCTCAGAAAGTCATCAGCACATGAAGAAGTTTCATTCAAATTTGTCATTTACTTTAAAAATATGGATCAGAACCCTCAAAGATAAAGCATCTACGCAAACCTAATGAGTCTCTCGCCATCCTTTACTCATCACCTGTAGCTATATAAGAAACAAATAACACAAGTGCTCACCTTTAAATTTGTCTGTTTCTTTGTCTCTGACTAGTCGTACACTCCTTACACTGAGATCCTTAAAGATGGCATCTATGTCTCCTTGAACAGTGTTGAAGGGTAGATTTCCCACATATGCTGTGAAAGGGGGTTCTGTTGGCAGCTCTTTCTGTTTACGAGGACCAGGGCCAGCACCACCACGAGGCCTAATGAGAGAAACAGAGTTACAACCCCAACACTTGGACATCTTCCAGGGTGGTTAAGCAGTAGCAGTTATATTCTAGTAGTTGTTTGACTTGTAGTTTTAGTCAATGAGATGAACCCAGCTCTTAAATTGGTTCCTTTCTATTTGTCTCAAAAGCTAGGTAATACTAAATAGGAATTTCCCGAGAGACACTGGCTTTATGAAAAGTCATCACTTTAATGTAAGAAACACTGGTTAGCTCAAATACATTAAAGTCAAACAATAATAGCCATGGGAAATGAAATCTACCTCAGAAAAAGGACAGCATAGGCGACTGCAATGCAAGCTTATGTACAATGGCCCACCAGTGTACTTCAAACCCAAGCAGATGGGAACACTTCTAGTGGGTATGGGGAAATCTGTCTCTCTGACTTCCACAGAGAATGCCAAAAGGTTTCAGGTTAGTGCTTACTAGAGTGGACATATTTGATATTTATACCTTCATTTAAGCATCTTTAAGTTCTTGCAGTATGGTATTGGTTGTTGTGCCTTCTATTGTCAAACAAAATTAAATACTCAAAGGAATACTCAATAATGAAGGAAAGTCAAGTAATGGGTGAAAACTGTGGAGAAACACTGCATCTTTGATTACTGAAATTTGTCCCTGTACTTAGGGACCTAACTCCCTTAGGCACTCAAAGTCAGCTCCATTATGCTCTTTTGAAAATCCCAACCTTGGACCAATAGATCAAGTCAACAACTCCTTACCTGTCATTTCCAGACTATTAAAATTTAGACTATTAACTCTGGTATGCTACTAGATTAAACTATACCAGTGTAAGGCCTCCCTGGTGCAGCTCATCTACACTGGGGGTTGCACTTTGTGCAGTTACACCAGTCTGAATTTCCTTAATGTAGACAGGACTGAAGAAATTTTCATTCAAACTACCTTTAAGACAATAATTTTAATATTAGGTTCTTAGAAAACAAACTTTGCTCCAATGCAGTTGACTCTACTCAACATTTTGGTAAGTCAACTGCATTTATCTGTCCAGGGGCTAGAAAGATAGTACAATATTAATACAGCCATTTAATGTTACACGTTTACTCTGCCACCTGCCAACAAACTCACTAAGCTCATATATACGGCTCATTTCAGGCTGCAGCTTGATGGCCTAATGGTCACCTAAAGTTACAATTGTTATTTTCTAAGCAGGGATCACAAAGTACAATTAAGTTATAGTATGAAGACAATAGTTTGTGCAGGAGAAAGCTACAGGTGAAGGAAAGAATCAATGGCATGGATTGTGTGCATAACTTTTCTCCTATAGTCACAGATGTCTCGAGAGATTGCAGATAACTGGAAAAGGACAAATACAATGACAAGCTATAAAAAGGGGAATAAGGACAACATGGGGAATTACAGGCCACTTAGCTTAACTTCATTACCCGGACAGATAATAGAACAAATAATTACATCAATTTGCACACACCTAGAAGATAATAAGGTGATAAGTAACAAGTCATGTCAAATCAACCTAATAACTTTCTTTCACAGGGTAACAAGCCTTGTGAATGGGGGGAGTGGTAGAGGTAGCATACCTTGACTTCAGTAAAACTTAATACTGTCTCACATGACAGTCTCATAAACTGGGAAATACAACCTAGATGGAGCATAAGGTGGGTGCATAACTGGTTGGAAAGCCATTCCCAGTCAAGCTGGAAGGATATCTCAAATGGGGTCCCACCAGGATCAGTTCTGATTCTGGGTATGGTTCTGTTCAATGTCTTCATCAATGATTTAGATAACAGCATAGATCAGTGGTTGAGAACTACTGTCCCTTCAGCACACAGCTGCAGCCCCTGTAACATCCTCAGGGCCATACAGGTAGTATGTACATTGTGTGGATGCGGCCCACATAAAACAGAGAGCTACATATGCAGTCCACAAGGATAAATAGGTTGAGAACCACTACCATAGAGTGTATACATATAATGTTTTCAGGCAATACCAAGCTGGGAGGGGTTGCAAGTGCTTTGAAGGACAGGATTAAAATTCAAAATGATCTGGACAAACTGGAGAAAAGATCTGAAGTAAACAGGATGCAATTCAATAAGGACAAATGCAAAGTACTCCACTTAGGAAGGAACAGTCAGTTGCACACATACAAAATGGGAAATGGCTGCCTAGGAATGAGTACTGAGGAAAGGGCTCTGGGAGTCACAGTGGATCACAAGCTAAATATGAATCAACAATGTCACACTGTTGCAAAAATAAAAACAAATATAATTCTGAGATTATTAGCAGGAGTATTGTAAGCAAGACACGAGAAGTCATTCTTCCGCTCTACTCCACGCTGATTAGGTCTCAGTTGAAGTACTGTGTCCAGGTCTGGGTGCCACATTTCAGGAAAAATGTGGACAAATGGGAGAAAATCCAGAGAAGAGAAACAAAAATGATTAAAGGTCTAGAAAACATGACACATGAAGGAAGACTGAAAAAATTGGGCTTGATTAGTCTGGAGAAGAGAACATTGAGGGGGGACTTGATAATAGTTTTCAAGTACACAAAAGGTTGTTACGAGGAGATGGGAGGAGTGGTTTAGGTTGGACATTAGGAAAAACTTCCTGTCAGGGTGGTTAACCATTGGAATCAATTGCCTACAGAGGCTGTGGAATATCCATCATTTTAAGAGCAGGTTATACTAACACCTGTCAGGGATGGTCTAGATAATACTTAGTCCTGCCTTGAGTGCAAGAGACTGTACTGTAAGACCTCTTGGGTTCCCTTCAGTCCTACACTTCTATGATTCTATAGTGATATGTACCAGAAAACAATGTGCAAGCTACAAAATTGATTGGTCTTACTGTAGAAGTTGTAGAACTAAAGGTAAGCCAAACCATAATGGCCATTCTTATGTTTACAGCTAATAGAATTGAGTTTGGGGAAGAGGAGAAAAAGCAGAGGGAACAAGCAAAGCATGTTAGGTTTGCAGTTGGTGTTCTCAATGTACTTGCATTCAAGTTTTCCAAGAGCACTTGGTGTTGCTATATTTTCTATTTCAATACTCTTTACTATATCACTCATGAAACAGGAACACAGTTTAAAATAAAACACAAGTAGGTACTGTTCCAGCAGTGTTTTCTCTTCCCCTACATCAAGTTACTGAATTCTTTCAAATGCTGTCCTCTGCCCAAATGTCTGCTACTACATGTGTAGTCTGCTGGTTAAACTGGCACCGGTTCCCAGTTACCAAGTTAGTGTCAGGTTCTCCCTTGATTTCATCCCTATAAATAAAAACATGTGCATGCTGCTGCCAAACTCATCTGAAAATGGTCGTGATAGAGCTATACTTATCTGTTCAAAAACTACAGGTTTGTATTGGAGGTTTCACCATCTCTTCCCCTTCCTCCTAAGCATGGAAAGCCCTTTTTAATTAGGAAGTGTGTGCAACCAGCCACTTTTCCACTAAGGGCAACAAGTAAGGACTTAGATCAATGTTCAGACTCATTTCTAATTTAACCCAGATTTCTATAAATACTTCTACATGGTGTGTTGGGGGTGAATTTCAAGTCATGACTAAGTACCTGAACAGCTTCCATTTACCAACCTAAATCTCCTCAGTTCCTACCACCATTAATGACAGAGGTTCCCTGTAACCCTTCTAACTTGTCAACTTTTTTAAAAGATGCCTTGCCTACTTCTCTGTACATCCTCTCTTCTGTTTCTAATCCCATCATTTCTGTTTTTACCCGTTTTTGCTTCCATTCCCAAGGGACTGCTGGGCAAGGTCATACTTTGGGGGGTTTGTTGTGCAAGGACAAATGCTCTTGTAGCCAAATTGTGTTGTGAGAGAAGGTACACAAAGCTTAGGCTGGTATGTTTCTGGTATGAAATGTGTCTAGTCCCTAATAATTCTGATCTAACTGTTTACCCCTTTTTCCAGTTCATTTATGAATATGCTAAACAGCACTGGTTCTAGTACAGAAACTTGGAGAGAATGCACTATTTACTTCTCTCCCCTCTGAAAACAGACCATTTATTCCTACCCTTGGTTTTCTATTTTTTATCCAGTTACTGATGCATAAGAGGACCTTCCTTCGTATCCCATGATTGCTTATCTTTGCTTAAGATCCTGGGGTGAAGGACCTTGAAAAGGCTTTCTAGAAGTCCAAGTACACCCCCCTCAAAGAATTCTAAAAGATTCGTGAGGCATGATTTCCCTTTATAAAAGCCATGTTGACCCTTTCCCAACATACTGTGTTCATCTACATCTGATGGAGATGTTCTTTACTATAGTTTCAACCAGTTTGGCTGGTACCGAAGTTAGGCTTAATGGATCACCTCTGGAGCCCTTTTAAAAAAATCAGTTTAACATTAGCTATTTGCCAGTCAGTGGCACAGAGGCTGATTTACACAATAGCTTACATTCCAGAGTTGGTAGTTCTGCAATTTCATATCCAAGTTCTTTCAGAATTCTTGGGTGAAAGCCATCTGGTCCTGGTAACAATTTAATTTAACAATTTATTCCAAAACTACTACTGACACCTCACTCTGGGACAGTTCCTCAGATTAGTCACCTAAAAAGAGTGGGTTAGATATGGGAAACTCCGTCACAGCCTCTGCAGTGAAGACCAGTGCAAAAGAATTAATTTAGCTTCTCTGCAACAGCCTTGTCTTCCTTGAGTGCTCCTTTAGCACACTGATCACTCAGTGGTCCCACTGATTTTTTGGCAGGCTTCCTGCTTCTGATGTAACAGCAATTTTTTGTTCACGTGTTTGCATCTTTTACTAATTGCTCTTCAAATTTTTTTTACCTTGCCTAACTATACTTTTATACTTGATTTGCCAGAGTTTATGCTCCTTTCTATTTTTCTCATTAGGATTTGATTTCCAATTTTGAAAAATTTGTCTTTTTGTCTCTTATTGTCATTTACTCTTTAGTCATAGCAACATTTTTTTGATCCTCATACTGTTTTTTTATTCGAGGGTGCACGTGCCCGCGCCCGCGCACCCCCCCACGCCCCCCCTCCAGCTTACATTATGCTTCTCAAAATAAACAATGATAGCTACACAGTTATATAAATTAGAAATCTCATGGGTTGTTGAGATGTTTACTTAACAGAAGGTTCAAAAACAAATGTATGACATACTACTAAGAATCATTAAGAGATGCACGGTTTGCTCTGTGAGGTGTTAATATTACTTCTTATAGGCAAACCTGATAAAACTGAGCTGAACTAATAGGGTCAGGATAATTTTATCATCTTTTATACAGTCAGGAAGCCATAATACAAATAATGCATTTGTGACGTGCACATTTTCTGAATTTATTCTCTTGCTCAAAGGAATCCTGCATATTCTGATTCACTAAGGGCTGGTCTACACTTAAAACTTCTCATCAGTACAGCTTGTGAAGTCACGTTATGCTGACAGAAGAGAGCTCTCCTGCCAACGTAATGAAACCACCTAAACGAGCGTCTCCCTCTGTTTTCTGTTAAGATAGTCAAATGACTGAGGACTTCCTAGAATTTTAGGCTATCAAATACCAGTCTTCTATTGAAAAGGAAAGTAATTCCTCTCATACAATCAAACTGATCACTTTCAAGACTAATCTTAGTAATCAGTCAGGTGCTTGGGTTATTTGGAAAATAAAGTTCAATTCCACAAGCCCCAACTCCCAAGATGACTTCCAGAAGCATACAATGCTGGAGGGGCATTCTGTGTTGGGGACCATTTAAATATGGATTCCAATTCCACCTATACAACAAGAAGGAAAAACAGGAACAAGATATGGAGCATGTTACTATGTGATTCCTTTTAAAAATACTAGAACACAGAAGATACCAAAACATCTTAAACATCCCAGAAAGCTACCAGTCAGGGGATGTGTACAGTGATGTATCATCTTATAGGCTCCCTAACACTATGGAATAGAATAGCTTCCCTACATCCAAAGGAAATATTAATATGTTCAATTTGTAGTCACTATCCAACTAAGAAGCTTTAACCTTACACATTAACAAATCCAGTTTGATTCCTTCTTCTCAAGAGTAGAGGATTCTATGGCTGTAGTTTTCTTCCTCCTTTGCCAAAAAGTTACATTTCTAATGCTCTAACAGCAGCTGAAGATTGATTCCTTGTATTCATTAAGAAACAAGACAACAGATTAACATGTTATGTCTTATTTTAGGATTGAACTTTAATGACATTCGTGACAAAAGAAGGAATTAATATTCATGAATTCATTTGGTTCTACTTCTTCAGTGTTACTTTATGAAACAACTGCGGGTAATATCTCATGTACATTCTACTTGCCACCTCACTGAGGTATTTCACCTTATACAACTGAACAATACAAGTGAACTGAGGTAGGCTACAAAAGAATGGAGCAACTTACCTCCAACACCCACAATTGTAATAACCTGCTTCCACTACTGCAGCGACTGCCATCTTGTCATGTGACATGACCAAGTATTTATTTATCTGTACTGCAGTAGTACTAGACTTCCCAATCATGGATCAAGATCCCACGGTCCTAGGCTCTGTACAAACTAAAAAAGACCCTGCCCCAAAACAACTTACAATTAACATGTAAGACAAGAGACAGTAGACAGATGCAACTGAAAGGGGACAGAACACAGTGAAACAATACTAGACAGCATGATAGGCAGTGGTCTCAGAATACCAGCTACCTGCCTGTAGAGATGCAAGTAACATCTCAGAAGGATTTTCCCTATATAAAAGAATTTTATTGTCTTATCTGTTCTTGAGAATCAGATTTCCCTATTTGATATTAGGCGAACAATTCTCTCCCCCTAGGTCAACCAGACATGATTTTGCATATACCTTATAGATGCATGAGTTATGACGTTTCACTGATGACTTAGCGAAGTTTTTTACAAACATTTTATATAAGCTATTTTATAAAATGGGTGGAATAAGGAGTACAGTAAGCTGTTATATCATATTCATGATGTCAAAGCCTTATGAATCAGCAGTGACAAAACAGTCCTTTTCATGGGGTCAATGGTAAAAGTTCTAACTTAGACACAAGTAAAGAGACCAGGCAAAGTTTTTTTTGAAGTAGCACTACCATTAATGAAACTTCACAAAACTGCAAGTTCAGCGTTTCAGGCACAAAACCAATACTCCTATTAAATAAAAACTAACGTATTCCCTCACTCTAAGATCTATTTACTGATCTCCCAGGTATTGCTTTTATATTTCAATTTCATGTGGAAAATACATCTAAACAGTCCTTTGCTTAAGAGATAAAAGCTGTCCCCACTGGATCCGTTGGTTTGTTTAATCTAATCTAGACTTCTATTTCTCAGGAGAGAAAATAGTCCTGTCTCTCAGAACCACAGCAATGCATTATATTAACACTAGCATAGTGTGTGAACACCACTTGTATGTATCATAAGACTCCTTCCCTTCAACTTTGGGCTATTTGATTAATATACCTATGGTATTTCAGACATATGAACACTATCTGAAACACTTGAGAAATATTAACATTAAAGTTGTTTCAACGTCATCTTCTACAGAATCTTTGGCTGTTTACCAAAGTTGCATCATTATCTGCTAATAGCAAGATTTGCTACACCTATTTCAAGTCATTGTCAAATTAGCTTCTAACCTAACATGGACTAAAAGGTATTGCAATTGTACTGGAATCGCAAACAAGCTGATGCTGTATACACCCTTCCATTTGTGCTGTAGAAACACAAAAACATTTGATCACTGATACAAAGTTTAGCTTACTTAATCTACAAAACCTAGACAGTCAGTCAAATATTTCTAAATAAGAAACGTGGGTTGGGTTTGGTTAAGCCTTTCTGTTTCTATTTCCACACACTATGCGTTATTTGCTGTCCAGACAGGAAGAAGAAACTGAAACTCGTTAGCCAGTTTTCACCACCTACCCTGTCAGAAGGACAAGAAGAACACAGGTAAGGCGTGGGATGTGAATTTGGCATTTCAAAGTGTTTTATTACCTGGTGTAACAGTTCATCAATGGAGATTAGTTTAGAAAACAACAGGATCACAATGCTCCTTTTGTACGTATCTGTGGCCCAACGGGCCTTAAACAAGGTCCATTTGGGTGAAGCCCTACGCCCTGAGTAGCCCATGGACGGCTCCAATCGGAGGCTCTGCTGCGAGCCTAAAGCCAACAGCGCCCCTTGATCTCAGAGACGCGCAGCGACCCCCCTTCAGCAGCGCTCTGCGATCCCGAAAGGCAGCACGCGGCACGCGCGGGGAGCGGACAGACCTACAGACCCGCCCCACGGGACAGGCGGCCCCCGCCGCCCCCCGCTCCCGGGCAGCGGCCCCACGCGAGGGCTCGGGCGTCCGCTTCCGACCCCCCAAGTCTCCCGCCCCCCCCGACCCGTCCCGGCTCTTCCCCCAGGCCCCGCCGCGGCCGGGCCCTGCTTCACCGGGGCGGGGGGGGCCCAGGAGCGCCCCGACCCCCTCCCCCAGCGCGGCCCGGGGAAGGGAACCGACCCCCGGCCCCGCCCGCGCGCGCTCACCGGCCGCCGCCGAAGCTGCTGTAGGCCCGGTCGTCATAGGCATCGAAATCCGCCATCGCCGCCTCAGCCGCCTCCCGTGCGAGCGTGACAGGGCCGCGGCCGCAGGACCCCGCGCCGCTTATATCGGGGGCCCGCCGGGGCTGCCCGCCGCGCTGCCTGCGCCGAGCGCCCCGCCCTGCCGGGGCTGCCCGCCGCGCTGCCTGTCTAAAAATCAACCCCCCGCCCCGCGTGCCGCTGCCAGCCAGCAGCGCGGCGCCTAAGGCAGCCTCCTCCCCAGCCTGTGTCTGTGGCTACACCGCAGGGCCCAGGCAGCCACTTCCCCAGCCTGTGTCTGTGCCTGCACCGCAGGGCCCAGGCAGCCTCCTCCCCAGCCTGCGCCAGCGCCACAGGGCTAGAGTTTTATCCTCCCCCTCCCCTGCCCCACAGGGTCAGTGCCCCTGCCCCCAATTCAGCCGGCCTGCCTATGGGCCAGGAGGCTGGGGTGCTCGCCCCCATGGCTCCAGCTTGTATCTGGGCCATGGGCATGGGTTACGGCCTTCTCCATCTCGGCCTGCGCCAGCCCCCGGCCTGTTATCATAGCTAGGTCCTGTACTTGTAGACACCAGAGCTGCCTAAGTTATAGCAAGCCCACTGGTGTAGTCTGTCAGGTCCTTTTAAAGAAATGCTGTCAGGCAGCGCAAGGCCCCAGCACTGAGGATTTTGGAAAGAAAATGTAGTTTTACGAACTCTGTGAGTGACAGAACGGTTGCTTGATTTTTTTGAAAATTTAGAAACAGTGGATTTAAGCCATCCCCGGCAGCGTGCGGCACACAAACACGGCAGCACTGTGCCATACGTGGGAACCAGAAAATGAAATAGACTTTAAAAAGGGACCTTATTTATTTTCACCAACCTAGCTGAGAGGAATGCAGAATGGTGAATAGCATTAGACGTTACAAATGCTTTAAGTTTTAATAATTAAGAAATTATCAGTAACACAAAATTAGAATATTTGATTTAAAATAAGATTTTTAACTTTTAAAATCACATGTGATGTTTAATTTGTTAGAGTGCCTTTAAATTGACAACAGATTGCCTACCTATCATGAACAGCATAATAGACAGTAGTTATTTCACACACCAGATCCTGTTGTTCTGTTTTCTCTATATACTTGTAACAGATAGCAGATGAGACTTTAAAAGAAAAAACTACACCACACATTTATTGGACAGTTCTTCCTCATAAATAGCACATTGAGTGGAAGCCTATCCTGGTTTTTTATGGCTACATTGAGAGGGAAGATAATGGATTCTAGCTGAGAAACTTCTAATATCTTTAAAGGTATGTCTTTTGCATTATTTATTTGTTGTCTTTACTGAGCTGCTCTTCGGGTTTTTATTATAGAACTACAAGACTTATTGATTTTTCCATAATCTGACTGACTGTGTCGCTATGGCTAATATCTGACCCAGACAAAACCAGGCTGTCACATTTCAAAAGCATTTCAGAGGCTAGCTTTCTCAGTATCCATATTCTTATAGCAGCAGGTTTTGGAGACTGTCACTTCAAAATGTAGGTCAGAAGAAATAGTCCCTGTTCATCACTGTAGTGCACAGCGTCTGACTCAGATGCCAGTAGAAAGATCCTACTACATGAGTGTATCTGTGTTTCAGACTTAAAGACATTGGTCACTCTGTGGAGTTTTGCAAAATAGAGATTGTGTGGTTCTAGAAAATTTAAACAATACATGCTAAAAAGCAATGCTTCAATCCCACGTAACTGGTTCTTGATTTCCATTTCTCTGCTGTGAGTAGTTGGCCCATCTGCCTGTGTGAGGCCTATCTCAAGTTATGTGAGAGTTGGCCTTAAATTTGATAGGGTCCTATCCAACCTTTCTGTCAGAGGAGCCCTGTCTTAGCTCTCTCACAACTGCCTGTGAGCCCTTCTCCCTGTCTATAACTAGTCAAAACAATGCTTAACACATTACATAAAACTTTTCATCTTCAAAGCATTGTACAAACATTAAAATCACTTGTCAGATTGATTTAAGGATTTTAATTTCATTGTCTCATGAATGTAAAATGGGTGAGTCACTAAGTCTAAAAATTGTGGGGGAATCTCCAGACATGTAAATATGGGTGGGGAGTTGTGAACAGTGAAGATCACAAAGGCCCATGGGAAAAAACAAAAGAGTCACCTGACTGTGCACACTGACAGCATAGATTACCCCAAAGTGCAGCACCTCCCCAGGTTTTGGCCCCTTCCCGAGGTCTAGATTCTGCATGTGAGAGACAATTTAAATGAGGGTATGGAGGGAGGTGGAGGTTAAACCCTTAAAATGAGATTTTAAGCATTTTCTGCTGAAGTGTCCACAGCAAAACCCTGCATTTCTAAGAGGGACAGACTGAGCAGCTCCTTAAAATATGATACCCACCAATATTTGAAACCTATAAAGGGACACTAAGGCAGGGAGAGATGTACATAGCTGTTAGCTCCGTTTAAGTACATCAGGCTTTGTAGATGGACCCAGTGGGAAAATAGCTATTTTCCTAGAAAAGAGAGACTCTCTTTACACTCTCTGTACTATCGTCCTACCTCCCAGCCGTGCCAAGGGACTTCCCAAAGAGGGGACTCCCTCCCGACCCGGGAGTACGATTTAGGTCTAGTGTGAGCAGCCCAGAGGGTGGGACCAGGCTGCGGGGGCCTCTCTGCTGTTGCAAGAGGGACCCAACTCCAGAAGGGACGTGTCAAGTGCAGCAGTGGCGAACACGGCCCAATCCCACCTTCCCAGCGCCGGGGAGGCGCCCAAGCAGGGCACAGCCAGAGAGCCGCAGCACAGGCTGGGCCAGGCGGCCCCTGGAGCTGCGGGGAGCCCGCGCGCCCAGCCCCAGCGGCGCGCGCCCTGCTCACCCGGAAGCGGAGCCCGGGCGTGGGAGCCACGTGCGCCTGCTGCCCTGCGCTGGGCCGAGCGTGCTCGCGGCCGGGGGAGCGGAGCGGGCGCGCTATGGAGGCGGCCCCGGCCGCGGCCGGCGCGCGCGGGATCCTGCAGCAGAACCGGCAGTTCCTGGACTTCTTCTGGGACCTCGCCAAGCCCCAGCGGGAGGTTCGCCTGGCCGCCACCGAGGGCCTGCTCCGCTACCTGCGGGCCAGCGAGCAGGTGAGGGCCGCGCCGGCGGGAGGGGAGCGGGGCGCTTGGGGGGTGTCCAGAGAGCTGTGGGGGCCGGGTCCCAGGGGTCTGCTCTGGGTGGGGGCAGGGGTGTGATTGTATCCAGGTTCCCAAGGAGCTGGGGGGGCGGGGAGGAGGGAATTGAGCCCCCGTGGAGGTGGGGGAAGGGAGTTGGGTCCAGGGAGATGGGGGAGGGTGGAAGGCAATTGGGCCTAGGCTCTCAGGGGGCTGCAGTGTGAGAGCCAGCTCCCCCAGGACACTGTTTTGGTTGGGGCCAGGGGTGCATAAGCAGGGCCCCGCTTTCTCCAGCTGTGAAGCAGAGGGTCCAGTTGTTCCCTGACTTGATACCTCTGGGTCAGAGGGACTCTCCCTATGCTTGGTCCTGGCTAGTCTGATCCGTGCAGGGCAGTGAGGTGCATTTGTAGAACTGGGTATTCTTTATAAATGACCGTCATGAACCCAGTCAAGAGTACCGTTCAAACAGTAGTTACGCAGTGACACTTACTCCCTCTGGGCTACCAGTGCATCCATGTGATTTTCCTTAGTGTAGGAAAGTATTTCTGAAAGTACTCTATGTTTTAAAACACCCTTTTTAGGAAGATGAGCTGAAATACACTCTAAAACGATTGATAGAAGGACTGGGAGCGACTCGAGAAGCAGCACGTCCGGGATTTAGTCTGGCACTAGCTCAGGTTGGTGTTTTCCCACGGGAGTACACTCTCTGTAGAATGTATGTTAATAATGAAGTTGTTCTAACGTGACTTAGTGAAAGCGTGGTGTTTATTTTCTGTTGAAATACTCGGGAGTTGTTATTGATTAACTTCTGTGTGCACGGGGATCTTGGGAAGAGTTCTTGAATCCGATTGAACTCTTATAGGCCTTGTCAACGTACAAAAGTTGTACTGCTTTAGTTATACTGATATGGTAAAGCAGTACCACCCCACGGAGCATGGGCACGCTTACGCTGGTATAGCTTTTTCCCATAAGGTAAAGAGAACGTGCTCTATGGTAGAACTACAGTTTTCTGACCGTCAATCTTATGAACGGCTAATTATATGAAATGATTTTTTTTTTTTTTGCTAAATGAGAATTCAATCCTTTAGCCAATGTTCGAGCAGCTGTGCAGGTTGGAAAAGATGAGAGTGCTGGTGGCAAAGAGATGCAGTTCTCACAAATGAAGAAAAACCAAGCGCACTATATACATTTGTTTCCATTCTTTACCTGCACTGTTGCTGGATGATTAACTTATGCACCATACCCACTATCATTTTGAGATCTTCAGGTTTATGAAATTTTTTATTTTTATGAACTCCTGAATCCCCAAATAGTTCATAAAATAGGGGTTCTTCCATACCTATATTGGAGACCTTTAGTGTGGACACAGTTGTATTGGTACAGAGGTTATACCGGTATAACTAAATTTGTTTTAAAAAAATCAACCTTCTAGCTGACACAGTCATACCAATAAAAAACTGTGTACAGACCAGGCTGTAAAACAGGTTGGTATCTAGAACTGTTGGAAAATACTGAAAATATTTTAAAATCAAAGCGAGTCAGCCCATGTCTGTTGCTAGTCTGTTTGGCCTTTGATGACTGAAGTATCCTACCTTCAGAACAAGTACAGTATGGGCAGTGAAAACTGTTCCCCTTCATGCACTCCCCATGCTAACAGGTCTTTATTCCGACCCGGAAGAACCACCTGTTGAGGTCAAAGCATATTTCGTGCTCTACTGTAGATTAGTTATACTGGAAAAAATTGTGTCTTCACCATGGCTTTTCCCAGCATACTTGTGTCATTTGAAAATAAAACAAAATGTAAAAAAATTGCACCCCTACCCAAATAGCTGTGCAGGGAAACTTTTAACTGTAGTCCTGATCCAAGGTTGGTAGACAGAATCAGAGAGCTAAGTTCTGGTTCTTCTTCAGTCTGTAGTTATTAAAGATAAGAAGGATGGATGTTAGTAGAGCATTTTCTCAGGGAGTTTAATCTCTGTCTCATGTTGATCCTGTTATCCAGGTTTTGCAGTTTTTTGAGGAAATTCCACTGCATACTGTCCTGGAGCAGATAAAAGAAAAACACAATCTTGGGAAAGTAAAAAAGGTAAGTCTACGTAGTGCTCATAACAACATCAGACAATAGTTATATTCAATTCTATGTGCTCTGTAGTGAATATTGATTATCACTCTTGCTTTGGGGCTCCTTTTAAGGTAAATGATTCTTATGTGGTTAATTATTCGTCTGCTGGAATATGGGATTAACCATGTTGCCACAGGACCCTGCTTTGCATGGAAGGATATTCAAGGCTGGCTCTTCCTGCCTACTTCTGGGCAGTTTTCACATGCAGTGGGAGCAGTTCTTGAACGTGAACTCTAACTATTTTTATATTTTGAATTGTTGGACTGCAGTGTTGATTTTCTTCTTTTCAGAAACTCTTCAGAAATGCTGCCTTTGGAAACTTTTTTGGGGTATTGGCTTTGTTCCAGTCTGGTCGTCTTGCAAAGGTACCGTTACTGTTGCTTGTACATGAGCAATGCACTTGGTGCTGTCCCAAATGTGGAACAGGAGCTAGAGAGGATGGGTGGTCCATTAGTTATGACATTAACCTGGCGACTTAGAAATCAATTAAATTCCTTGCAAATATGGACTATCTGATGTTGGGTAAATCATTTAATCTCTGTGTGCCTCAGTTCCACATTTTACAATTGGAGGTAATAAAACATCTCTGTGCCCTGGGGGTGTCATGAGGATAAATCAGTGGCGCACTGTGGGTCTCCAGTGCCTGGTGGCTAATACTTCCTGGTGGTGGTGGCAGCGCCCCATGGGTGTGTGTGTCAGCAGGCCTGTTTCATGCCGCGGTGCCCCCCTCCACCCCCCCGGCCCCGCCCCCTGCCGCTGTGGGTGCGGCTGGGAATGAAAGAGGCAGATGCACCCAGGCTGCCCAGTGGCAAAGGGGAGAGGGGCTGCCTGGCTCCTGCATGGCCGGGGTCCCCACGGGCCATGACTCTCTCATTGTGCCTAGTACAGGGGCGGAGGGGCCCGGAAGACACTTGCTCTTCCTGCAGCATGAGCCTTTGGCTGTCAGTAGGTCTAAGCTGGGGTTGGCACGGCTGCTGAGAATGTTGGGGGCAGGAAGGGGGCTCCTCTTAGTAGGGCCCAGCTGGCACCCTCAATTTCCCCCCACCCAGGCTGGCTCCCAGGGGCATGGCCTCCTCCCACCAGATAGCTGGTAGCTGCTGCTAAAATCACTAGTATTGGTTTGTTCAGAATTATTTTATTATATAGAGCTGGAAATCAGAAGTGACAGGGAAATCAGGAAAAGATGATTAAGGTGCCCCGCTGTAGGAAAGATCCAAACATCCTTTCATGTGAAACCTGGGGGAGTGAGGATTGTGAGAGACAGCGAGAAAAGAGGTAATATGGTAACAATACAAAAGCTGGTGTAGATAGAAGTACAGAGGAGATGGAACAGTTTCTTTCCAGCAAAGAGGATGTCACTTGTCAGTCACACAGGCTGTATCAGGGAGTGATTGGGTAGGTTTATTATTAATAGTAAGATTCAGCATATTAATTATGGATTAGTAATGGAGCCATGAGCTTAACCTTGTCTGTGTAACCTTTTTTTTTCTTGTTTTAATTTCTAGGACAAGAAGGCTCTCCTGGAGTGTGTCCGACTTCTGCAGAGCTTGGCACAGCACCATGCCCACCTCAGAGATCTCCCCAGGAAGACGCTTGTTGATATCCTCTCGGAGGTATGAACATGTGGCACTTGAATAGTGGAATTTTGTGTTGCTGGTATTGTTTTTTCTTAGGTTGGGTCTGAACCCGTTCCACTGATGCCAGAGGCGTCTTTCCATTGACTTGGGTGTTGCATCAGATGCTTGGTGGTCAGGAAAAGTGTCATATTGGCCATATGACGCTTTTCATGACAGTATTGCTATATCGATATTCATAGTTTGTCCACGAAATCTGGTGCGTAGGCAACAGCAGAACAAGTCTCCAAGTGTCACCCTTGGTCAGTGTTGGTTGCTCAGGATAAGGGTGGAAAGTTTGGATTGTTGAGGGTAGAGGAGCAGTAGGTGATGCTGAAAAGGGGAACTAAGGATTATAGCACAGAAAGAGCCTTGACTGATATTTATGCCTATTTCCGTGTTTTGTCTGGTTTCTGTGGGTAAAACATGCGGACTAACAACCACAACTCCATATTAACAAAGCTTTTGTGTAGGGATGTTCTTGGTCTACTGATTTTGATATTGGATGGTTATTTGGTGTGTGATGGTTTTTGTTTTTTTGTTTTTATTTTTTTGGTACACTTGCCTTACTCCTGATCTGTGGCAAATTCAGATACTATGTAGATCCTTCAACAACAGAGTTGGTCGTTCTTTTTTTATTTCAAAAGAACCTATGCAGTTTATTTCAAAATATATTAGAGGTGTTCAAAATACTCAGCAAGGAAAATCCCACTGAGATGAACATCACCATGTTGTGTTCTTTCTTCTAAAATTTATTTGTGTTTAAGAAATAATACAAAAAACTCATGGCTATATAGCAGCAAAAGAGAAAAGAATCAAAATGCAGCAGAAAGTTTGCAGTTACAGTCATGAATAAAGCGCTTTGGGCAGAGACCATCTGGGTCCCATTCTTGGTTGGTCCTTAGATATTACTGTATTAAACATAATTAATTACAACATTCTTTTTTGTTGTTGATGTGATGGGTGTCAGTTATACATCTGTACAACCTTTTGGGTCCCTAGATTAATTTGGGTCCAATATTGCCCAGGTTTTCTTTTGTTATCTCCGTAAAAAGAGAGGTTTTATGAGGTGCCAAAATTATACAGCCTGTTGTGCAACATTGATCACCATACTGGCCATACTGAACATTTATCATCATATTGATGATGTGTCCCTAACATCTTGTTAGGTCAGAATCTGTGTTTTATAAAAGTCAAGGATAAGAGTTGGTATCCCTCTTCCTGTCATATCACTGTGGCTTTTGATGTTGGGCCGTCTTGTCTCTTAGTGCTGGTCTAAGCACCAGCGTTGTATCCCTTTAACTATACTGGCATCATTACACTAGTACAACTCTCCCAGTATAAATATATTGGTGTAAAGGTATTGTACACCAGTGTAGCTATTTCTGTATAGGAAGGAGAATATGCCATACCGGCATAAGGCACCTTTGTACTGATATAATGGTATCTACGCTAGAGGATTTAAAAAAAACCCTCCCCTTACCTCAGATATTTATACCATTCAAGAACCGTGGCCAGAGCAGGTCTCACTTGTTGTGTTGCTTCTCTATTGCATTGCTGTTTAGATTCCTGAAACTGTGTTTGAGGAGGTCCTATTCAGTGCCCTGCGGGCTGAACTCACTTCGGCATTCAGCACCCCGGAGCAGCTGCACCTCCTGCTCGTGGGCATACAGAAATTCCCTGGGGTCCTGAAACCCAGTAATTTGAAGATGCTGCTAGGCTCATCTGCCATCGTAACCATGGAGAACGTTCCCAGGTGAGTTGTAGGAGGAGGGCATGAAGATGCCATGTCTCCAGCTTCCTGACTAAATGAGAAACGTAAGTTGGCTCAGGTGCCTAGGGGTGCTGGGTGCCTGTATCTCTCATTGAGCAGTTGCTGCTGGGATCGACGTTTATTCTTGGGCACTTTCAAAATGGCAGGGAGTGCTGTCCCCACTAGGCAGATCCGTTGCTCATCTTTAGAGGCAGTGCCAAAGAATAACTTGTTAGTTTCCATGCTGCTATTTGTCCGCCTCTAGAAGGTGGTTAGAGGAAGGGATTTTGCCTTCAGAAAGCTCAGATTTCCTAATCTCCTGTGGTTGCTTTTCTCTCTAGGCTTGTGGAGGTTTTGAAGACTGCTGCCAGGTCTGAGAAGAAGGATAAGAATCTTCCCCAGGTGGGGCTGGACTTGCTACGAGTGTCTGTGAAGGAAGGTGCCTTTGAACTCTTCTGGAAAGAAGCTGTGGAAAATGGGCTGCTTAAGGAAAAGTCTGGTCCTAACAGGTTTGTTTTAAAATATGCCATTCATTGTTCTGAATATGATCTGCTCTTCTGCTTCCCCTCTGAACATAAATTCTGCTGCTGTATGGTGACTAAAAGTTGCGCGCCCCCCCCCCCAAAAAAGAAAGAAAACAAGGAAGATTTTTCATGAGAAATTTTTCCCCTCATTGTGACAAACTGAAGAAGCAGCTTCGCTTCAATCTAGAAAATACTGCTTAAAATGTGATGTTTCCTGTTCTTAATAATTGGGACAAACAATTTTAAAAAAATAGGAACATTTGACTATGGAGACCACAGAAACTGGCAGAGGGACTTGAGAGCAGATGTGCAACCTGAAATGTCTTATCGTTCTTCAACTGACCAGATTTCAATGTAACTGTCTCCCTCTTAATGTGAGAATTGGACGTGGTCCAGATCTTGAAACTTGTGTCCAATCCCCTTTGTGTGTTAGGGTGGGCTGAATTCGAATCCCTAGTGCCCCTTTTGGTTTTGGATTTGACACAGAACCGAAAATTATCTATTGTTTCCATTTCTAACATGGATGTGGCTGAGACTGCAAGTTAGCAGTTTTAGCAAGTTTTCAGGGTAAGATACCAAAATATTTTCAAGAACCTAGCTCATCAGTCAGCTGCTATGTTGAGACAGATGCTGTTTGGAGACAAAATCTTGTGAGATTTTTTGGGCGCTTTTTAATCTGATGGCACCGTTTAATTATTTTGGCACTTGGTTTGTTCACAAATCTGCTCCTTGAAACCTGTCCCGAATCCAGAGCTGGACATGGTTTCCTTGGCCTGTCTCTAAGGGATTTTGTTAACTTGATACATGCAAGTCACAGGGAAAGAGAGAGGCCATTTTCAAACAGGAGCAGCCCAAATCTTGTATTTCAGTGCTTGAATCTGCATCAGGACAGATGGGTGAAGGCCCATTTTATGCTCCAAAGTGCCATTCTCTTACAAAGCTTGCCCACCGTAGAACCCAGGGCTGACAGTGTCCCTCTGTATGATCTTGTTTGCTGTCCGTTTCATTGCATCTCTGTGAAGCGCACACAGGTGCTTTTCTTTTTCTTTCCTGTCCTTGTGTGTGGTGTTACAATTGTGTCCTTCCCTGAGGGAGTCTGTTCTCTTTCCACTCAGTTACATGTGCTACCGGTTGCTGGGCAGCGCTCTCCCGCTCTTGTCTCTGGACCAGCTACAGCTTGTTCTCCGAGGGGAAGTGATGCGGAACTATGGTGATCATGTGGTATCGGCTCAGGTAGGGATCCCTCTGAGGATATGATGCAACCCATGCTGAGGACCCCATACTCAAAAGCAAACCCCACCTGATACAGCCGTTTTCAAATATCCTTCTACAGTATTGGTAGATCTTACATTGTTGCTTAAGGCAGCTTTTACCGTTGGTATATCGATCATTATGGCCTGAATTTGGATTGTTCTTTATCTTCATTGTGTGTTAGTTTCTGCTCTTATTCCTAACTGAGATTTTTCAAAAGAGTTCAACAGTTGCCTGTTTCCATTGACTTCAGGCAGCGTTAGGACATTGCTGAGCACTTCGGAAAATCCCTCCCATAATCCTATTGTTTGGTTTTGTTATTTGTTTCAGGGCAGTGCCCAGACGCCCATTAGGATTGGGGTGTATGTGCTGTGCACACACATTTGAAGACAAGGTGTAAAAGTGTAATGGATGCTGTTAAGTCAGGAGTTCCAAACTTTTCACTGGCCTGTCCCTGTTTTAATTATTTATTTCCTTCTGGGACCCCCAACGTGTGTGCAAGGCTTGCTGCCTGGAGGCTGCCATTTTGTAGCACAAAATGGCGTCCTCCGCCCAGTGTGGCTTTGCGAGAACTGTACCTGTGAGGTCATGCTGCATGGAGGACACCACTTTGCCCTACAAAATGGCGTCCTCTCTGCCTCGTGACCTCTGATGCACTTGGACGTGCACGTGGGAGGTTACATTGTGTGGAGTAAAATAGTTTCCTCTGCACCCATAGGATGGCCGTGACCCCATTTGGGTCAGAGCCCACAGTTAGGGAATTGCTGCGTTAAGTAGTTTACCATAAAATTGTTAAATAATCTGATTAGGGGTGAAACATGAATTTCATTTGGAAAGTCACTGTAAAATTTATCTCTTTGGCACCAAGAAAACTAAAATAGTCATTTTTTGAGGGATGTTGTAGGGAACTCATCGAAAAGATGGCACTGGGGCTAATGCATCCTGTTTCCCTCTGCTGTGAACGCAACAGTTATTGCTGTTTTCTTTTTGAGGGCAAGCTAGTATTCCAAGCTTCCATTTCTGGCATAACAGCCGCAACTAAAGTGCAATTGTAATCTGCAACTAAGGGTAACAATGGCATCTTCTTACTCAAATCTTGCTCTTTTTCTCTAATATCTGCAGACTTTCACTTTTAGTACATCTTGCCCCTGTTAGCCCTGCAAAGCAAGCACGGTAGTGTGAAAGTGAGCTGAATTCTGTTCCTCTTTGTGCATCAACAGACTTGTTTGCTAATTCTGATCTGTACGAGGCCATAGGATTCTATAAGTGACATGGAAGGCCTAATTCAAAGGCATAGAAATAAATGCTAATTAATTTAACCACCAGCACTAGCGATGATGCACAAGCAATGAAAAACCAATTTTGATCTTCCGATCCCAGGCTAAATTAGCAGGGTTGGGAGTTGTAAAACTACTGCTGGGTTCTTACACCTTCCTCTGAGTGACCAGTGCAGGCTGATGTCAGAGATTGGGTGGTGGACTAGAAGGATCTTGGGTCTGCATCAGTTCGGTGGTTCGCTTGTACCTAAAAACAAGTCAGTCCATTTTTTTTATTTGTAAAGTGAGCACATTTGATTTTGTTTAATCAAGAAACAACCAACGTGAAAGTGCTGTTTCCCAGTGCTAGTCAGCTTTCCGAATAGAATCAAAATTTAAAGAAATTTTTCAGGATGGTTTTGATTTTTTTTGGCCATACTGACAGTACCGGAGAAGCTAACCAATAGAATGAAAATATAAGCCTATTAGGTTGTGCTGTGCAGACATCATCTTTCTGGGGCATATGTCTTATGGCCAAATGGATGTGTGGCTGCAGATTAATTACTTGTGATGTGTACTGGCCTTCTAGTCTAGGGAACGTTCAGCCTTTAAATTGCATTAGTGCCCCAGCTTCCCTCATATCCCTGTATTGATCCTGACATTTCATAAAACAATTTGTTTAATTCACTTACAAAAGTTGCATTATATGGTTGAATGGAGTCGCTGTTCTTTTTGAGTTTTCTCCAGATATATTTTCATTCTCTTCACAGCACAATTGAGTGAGTGGTTATGAATGTGTGGTATAGTTGAAATGCTGTAAAAGACCATCAGGAAAATGGGATAGTTTTGTGAACTGGGAGGCATTAAATAAATGCGTTTGGTGATGCTGGGCTGAAAGCTCCAACCCTAGCAGTCTGTATCTGTACCATTCTAGCACATACGGTATCTGAGTCCGGGATCTAGTGTAGATCTCAGCGCCGCATGGCAACATTTACAACACTCCAAGACTCAAAATTTGAACCACTCCATCAGCACCATTTTCAGAAAGCCACGAGACATTTGTATGTGCTGTGCTTCTACATCAGGAAGCTAAAGCAGTTGTTCGGGCAAACATTTTAGGCAGCGCACTGCCAGTTTATTGTTCTTAAGACCACACCTGTATCATTCCATGTGCAGTCTAATTTTCTGGGGGGAGGCTACCTGCAGTTTGAGATTAGGGTTTGAAGAAGTCCAAGATCAGTAGCAGCAAGATTCCATTGCTGGTAGGTGAGGCAGTTTGGTCTAGTGGATAGAGCACTGGACCGGGCCACTGGAGACGGGGTTCTGTTCTCGGCTCTGCCACTAGATTCTTGAGTGACCTTGTGCAGGTCACTTCTCTTCCTTGTTCCTCAGCTTCCCCGTCTGTAAAATGGGGACAGTGAGCTTGTGCTACAGCCCCTTGTGATCTGCTGATAGCACTTCAAGCCAGTGGAGAGGCTGACCTGACTATTAAAGGGGTGGGTGGGGTGCGGGAGCCTGGAGTGTTGGTACTGCCCTTGTGAATGTTCATATTCTGGCTTTATTGTACTGAGCACGAGTACAGAGCACGGTCAGTTTTGTACAGTGACTGAGCGTGCATGTGTCTTTGTCTCCATTCAGTATGGTGATCCGTAACTTGCTTGTATTGACTGTGCCTTTCAGCTTCCGGACCGGTTTAAGTTTGCTCCAGAGATGGAGACCTATGTTGACTCATTCCTAGAGGGCTGTGTTGATCCAGAGAAGCAACTGGCAGTGATGATTGGCTTCTCCACTCTGACCAATCAAGGCTATCCGGTCGTGCCCAGCTTCTGGAAAGTGGTGAAACACTTGCAGCCCGCAGTGTTGCTGAAATATGTCGACTGGCTCAAGAGGATGTTTCTTAGGCCAGATTTTGACTGCTGTTTAGATTTCACCACAAGCCGGCAAAAGCAGAACCAGGAGAAAGTAAATATGTGAGTATATTTACTGTACAACTCCCTCCTGTCTCTCAGATCCGTGTTGTATGCATCTTTCTGTCTATACCTCTGTTTGGTCCGCCTGGGAGAGTTGTGACCATCCACGACAACTGACTCTTATTAGCACTAGTAGGTGTTCCTTGGGAGTGGCTTGTGTTTTCTATTCCCTTTGTCCTTATTGGGCACCCATAGAAATTGCCTCTTAGGAAAACGGCTCTGTAAGTGTTTTCCTCACCGAGTCACTCCTGTGCTACTACCCCAGCGTGGTGGTAGTGAGCACTGCGCTGCTTAGAGTGTCTCTTCAAACTGGGATGTAAAACTTAGATCCTGATCCTCTGTGGTGCAGCACTCTTTGTGACTGTGGGAGCACTGGTCAAATGATAGTTTGGATAGTTTTATTTTGCCTACTTAAAATTCTAGCTGCACTTTCCATTTGAGATGAAGTGAACTCAGAAGGGCTGTCTTAACTGTTGGTGTGGTCTGGTGTGCCAGGGTGAGGCTTCACCCCGGAGATGCGCAACAGCTTGTAAAGCATTTTGTGATCTTCCAGGGTAAAAGACACTCTGTCAGTATATTCTGTCTGGGAATAAAGATTTTCAATCATAGGAGTCCTCTTGCTGTTCTTGAAGCAGCTGTTTGTGGAACACAGAGGTTCACTTGACTAGAATTGATACTAGTTTATAATTATTTATAGTGTATGTTTATATTAGCTGAAGAGCAAATTCAGGTACCTTTATACACACACCTGTCATTTCTTACTACATGTCTCCATATATGCTGTAATTCTAACTGATTATATAAGGCCTTTGAGCTGCTGAAAGTCTATGTTGCATCCAGATATTCCTCACTTACCGGTGTTTTCTTACCCAGCGCACTGTCTGAGCTTCTGTTTTAAAACTGTATCTGTTTGCTTATTGGAAGGACCCAGCACCGAGTGGTTCGGCTGAGGAAATGGATTATTGCCCGACTAGTTAGCATTATTGACAATCCAGGGAAGAAGGGAGAGGATTTGGTGATGGACGTTATCAGGTGAGAAGGATTTGAAGACCATTTAGTGCCACTCACTATTGGTGGGATGGTTCTTGCTAGCAGGCTGGAGTGGTACAAAAGCAACTACCATGCAACCTTGAGCCAGGTAAAATTTTCAAAAGCACCAAAATGACTTTGAAGCCTAACTCCCATTGACTTCCAATACGACTTAGGTTACTTAGGCACTTTGTAGCCTAGGTGCTATGAAAATTATACCCTGAATTGATTGGGCCAGGTTTTTCAGAGTTATTTAGCTGTCTGTGTGCATCTTCAAGCATCCGAATGTGTTTTAACAATCTGACCTTGGTGCCTGAAATTACCCTGTAAATGAGTATTGTAGTCATGAAAAATGATGCTGCAGGGTGTTAAAGGCCGCCTTCGAGGTACTGAGTGCCTTCCTCTGCTATTAACTGCAAGTATCTTGTGGGCTTGGGTGCCTATAGAATTGATGAGATGAAATTAAAATTTGTGAAGCGCTTGGAGATGCTTGGGTGAGAAATGCTAGGTATGCACACGTTGTTAACGGTATTGAATTTGCTTTTTATAAAGGCTGCTTTGTGTTGATACACAGAACACAAGTCAGCTTTTCTTTCTGCTCTTTTCCTCTTCCCTGCTAGGTTTTGCTTCTTCCATGCTTTCTTCGAGACTAAGAAACCAACCTCTGAAATACCAGAGACAGAATCCCTCCCCTCTTTGCCTCTGGATGGACAGTCTCACTCCGTGGCGGCAAACTTGTTTTTCAGGTATGGATTTTCCTGTGTGCATTTAATGTTGGACATAGATCTCCTTTCCAGAGAGGAAGACCATATTATTATTATTGATTATTTGTATTGTCGAAGTGCCTATGACAGGGCTTGACAAATTTGCCTGGGAGTCAGGAGCCAGCCCAAAAATTAAGGAGCCAGACAATGAGGGCCCAGCGGCAGGTCGCCCTGGCTGGAGCGCGGCAGCCACTCCCAGCCCTGCCTGCCCTTCTCCCACAACGTGAGCTCAGCTGGGAGGGGAAGGGGGACGATGCCCTGGCCGGAGTGCAATGGTGGCTCTCCACTCACACCCCATCCCTTCCCCGCCCCCCAAACCCCGCTCTCCCCTCCTGGCCTCGCCCCTCCCCACAACTTGGGCTCAGAGGCGGGGTGCCCTAGCTGGAGCCACAGCGCTCCCCTTTCCCAGCCCTGCCACATGGGCGCAGAAATGCTAGGCACCAGATTTAAATTTCGAGGTGCCATGATGACCTGGCGCCTGGGGTTTGTCGAGCCCTGGCCTATGAGCCCTGGCCATGGATGAGTACCCCTGGTGCTAGGTGCTGTACAAACACAGAACAAAAGATGATCTCTGCCCCAAAGACCCAACAATCTAAGTGCACGGGAACCATGAGACGATGGCGTCTAAAGAGACAAGACAGGCACCGGGCAGGGGCGGGGGCAGAGCACACAAGCGGAGGGAGCAATGTGATGGCAGCAGGCACCATGTTAATTCCCCAGTTATTTTGGGGAGAGGGTGGAGGTGCTGACTTAGGACAGGGGTCAGCAAGAAAAGGGGTGGGAGGGGGCAGGTGTGGGGGGAAGCGGAGGTGGGAAGGCGGGTTGGAGCCAGTGGCCCCTCAGCACAGGGCTGAGGCAGGTGGAACGTTGTGAAGTTCTGACTGGAACGTTCTGGGGTCCCGGCTTGGCTGCTTCTGCCCCTACCCGCAGGAGTCTCTGGCTGGCTCCTTTGGCGTGTGGGAGCTGGGGCGGGCACTGCCTTTTCCTAGTGCCCCCAGGTGCGTGTGGTGTCTCCCCTGAGCATTCTGTGAGCCCAAAGAGGGTGCTGAGGAGAGGGGTGGCCCTTGCTGGACCTCATATCCCCCCCTCCCCTCTTGTACAGCTCGGGCTCATTTCTGCTCCCAGCGGGCGTGTGGCAGGAGGATGGTGGTGTTGCACTTCGGTTGTGTGGCTCTGCCTCAGGGCAGCTACAACCGAAAGCACTTTCCTTGGAGACCTTTGGGTAAAATTTTCCTAGGAACGCCGAAGCTGCTTCTTAGCGAAACAACGGGCCCAAAGCACACCTGTGCAATGTTCGGGTGGGTGCTGTGGGGGGGCCAGATTGCCTTTCTCCTCCAGTTTCCCTTTGGCCCCCCATTGACTAGAAAGCACTGGCTGTGCAGGGAGCAGTGTTTATGGACCCCCAGATGTGTTGTGACACTGCAGACCGTGGCAGGGCCACGTGACTGCCGTCTTGCCTGCCAGTGATACAGTGTAATTCCAGTGATCCCCGTTCTCTTATCTGAAAACCCTACTTACTCAAATCCACTGTGTCCCCCAGGTGTTAGCCCTATGTTAGTTAAGACAAGCCTCTGTGCATCTGACTGCCCGGTTGTTGGGACGTTTTGGATGTCCCCCAGGCCATTCGGTTAAACAGGCTGTACTTGGGACCTGTAGATTGGTGCTCCATTCACCCTACCTATTCTTGGGCAAAAACAAGTAGCGTGGTGATCTCAGAGACGCTGCTGCATCTGGTGGTCTCCTGTCAGGCAGTTGAAAGGCCAGGTGGCTCAAGGGCCCCTCCGTTGGAGGTAGGGAGAAGGGAGGAGGTGGCGCAGGGACCGTAATGAGTGGAGCTGTCACTTGGCAAAGAATCCTGTGAAGCGTACTGAGTTAAAGAGTTTGGGGAAGGAGGGCCTTGTGGTTAAGACCCTCGTCTGAGACTTGGGAGACCTGAGTTCAATTCCCAACTCTGCCACAGACTTTCTTGGTGACCTTGGGCAAGTTACGTCATCTCCCCGTGCCACAGTTCTCCCTCTGTAAAACAGGGATAATGCTTCCTGGTCCTGTCCTGTCTGTTTAGACTGTAAGCCCTTCGAGGCAGAAACTCCCTCTGACTTTGTGTTTGGACAGCACTTAGCACGGCTGATTTTTAGTTGTGACCTCTCAGTGGTAGCACAAATGGGGTTGTAGGAGAGAACCGGTGCTACAATTTGAACCATGGAAGCAAAAAGCTTGTTAAAAGCTGTTAAATCAGGGGTGTCAAACTCACTTCCTATGGCGGGCCACATTTAAATTCAATTCAATTCAAGGGGGCCACGCATACACTAAAACACCTCATACCCTACTTTACATACATACTCTACATACTTACTCTACTTTACATACTGTACTCTCCGCTGAGAAATCTCCCCGCAGGATGAAATTCGGCGGCAGAGTAGGAAAGGGGGACTCGCAGCAGGGACTCACAGGTACTCACAGACTCCACTCTCCGCCGTGAAATCTCCCCGCAGGGTGAAATTCGGCGGCAGAGTAGGAAAGGGGGACTCGCAGCAGGGACTCACAGGTACTCACAGACTCCACTCTCCGCCATGAAATCTCCCTGCAGGGTGAAATTCGGCGGCAGAGTCCGAGAGTCCGACAGCCTTTTCCTTTTTGAGACGAGGTCTCGCGGTACCAGGCGCTGACGCGAGATCTCGCTCACTTTTACTGAACTTGGCTCAGAAAAAACTGCCGCCCCGGAGAACACAAGGCGGCGGCCCGGATTCAGCCCGCGGGCCGGATAACACAAGCCGGCGGGCCGGATTCGCCCCGCGGGCCTTGTGTTTGACACCTGTGTGTTAAATTAAATACATCTCTAGCGCTACCAAGACAGGAACTGAATGAGTCAGTATCTCTCTGGCTTTGAGACAGGTCCCTCTAACTCATAGACTCGTAGACTCATAGGTCAGAAGGGACCAATATGATCA
>ML675623.1:6625133-6664864 GCA_007922155.1 Mesoclemmys tuberculata | reverse complement strand
GCACGATCTACCTTTAGTAAATCCATGTTGCAATTTGTCGCAATTACTCATCCCAGCCATTGAGGTGTTCGGAACGGACGGTGGAGTAAATCACGCACAGTGGGGCGCTAGTCCATAATTAGAGCTTCTAGGTGCTATGATATTCTGGTAACTCATGCTAACACCAGCAGTCCTCCATATTAACGTGGCTCTCTCTTCTGTCTGCTTGCTTTTCAGTTTGCTTCAGATTTTAAACTCTCTGCCGGTGCTAGGAGACACGGCAGAAGCTGCCGCCCTGAGGGAAAAGCATGTCCATGGCATGACTGCAGACAGGAACTTGTGGATTTACCTCATTGTCCAGTACGCCAATGTCCTCCTGTCCCATGGGAAGCATGTCAAGGCTGTGACTCCTTTCACCACCGAACAGAAGGCAGCTTGGGACCGGTGAGAGACTTGGGAGACCAGCTGAAGTCTGGTGGCTAGTTGTGGGGATGAGGAAGGACTATGAGAATGGCCGGGGCATACAGAAAATCCAGGCATCCGTAGCAGAATGCAAGAGATTTGGTAAAATGTGCTCCACAAATGTCTTTGCCAAGACCCTGCTTTAAATGTCTCCTTTGAGCCAGGCCTCTGTTTTTGGGTCAGCTCATCCTAGAACTGCTGATTTGTCTAGGCCAGTGGGCCTGGGTATTTAATATGAGACAGTGGAAGCTGCTTGACTGAATACGTATCTCCTCCAATCTGGGTTAAGCAGCCTGTATCTGCCTGATTAGTCTTTTCTGAGGGTGCATCCTAGATGTTAGAGGTGAATAAGCCCTTTTGGGACACCTGGTCCATTGACCTGGCCAGTGCAGGGTTGTTCCCTAGACTTTACTGTGCTTTTTATTGCTTTGTCCAGTGTCTTTGAACTGTCCTAAGCAGAGCAGTTCTGTTCTTTCTCTTTAGAGTCCTGTCCTTGGTGTTTTGTTCGTCTGTGGAAGATCTTTGCCTGAAATCCAGCCTGTGTTTTCCATTTAACTTCACCCTCGCTCCTAGCTAGACTCCCTTGCACTAATACCTCTCGTTCCTTCCACCCTCCAGATACTTATAGATGGTCATGTCCCTTCTCACTCCCATTAGCCATTGCTTTCCCAGGCAATTTTAATCTTTCGCTTTTAATCTTTCCTCCTAGAATGGCCAATTCCTCTATCCCAGGGGTTCTCAGACTTTTTCCTGGTACCCACTTTGAAAATATTTCGGGCTGTGACCCTCTCTCCTGCCCCCCACCCCAAATTATGACCCTCCCCATACCATATTCCCTCCCCCCCATGCAGTGTCACCCTTACTTCTGTGTTGCTGCTGGGGATTGTTTTGCCTTCAGAGCACCTAGCCAGCAGCTGCTGCTCTCTGGCCATGCAGCTCTGAAGGGCTCTGTCTCTCAGCCATGTACGGGGCTGACAGCCACAGCCATGGCATACATGGGTGCTTGCAGCTTCTGACCCCTCCATAATGACCTTGCGACCCCTTGAGAGGTCCCAACCCGCAGTTTGAAAACCCCTGCCTAGCCCCTGTTCTCTTTCTCTTGTAAATGACTATGCTGTTGCTATATGTTCTGTTGGGAGTCAGTGCCTTGCCCTAAACACATGGTTATTTAGAAGCCATAAGAGGTCATACAGAGCGTGCTGTTGTAAGAATTAAAGAGAAGACAACTATTGCTGCCAGTTGATCTAAGACAAATAATTTCCTACATGCCTTGATGTCATTCTGGTCTAGTTAAATTGCCTCTAAGTACTGAAAGTGATGCAGTAGATTTTTCTGGTCCCTGCACTGGTTATCTGATGCTCTTGCTCTTGTCTGGGATGATGGGGACTTTATCTTGTAATACTGAAAGGCCCATCGTAGTTTGTCTCTTTAGAATGCTGCTGTCTCTGGACAACCTACAAAAGAAAGGGAAGGAATCCCGCAGTATGGAAGTCTTCGCTTTCCAGCACCTTCTGCTCTTAGTGGGCATTCATCTGTTCAAGGTAACGGTCGTAGTGCATATGAACAATATAAACCATGCTGATGTCTGCTGGGTTTTCTGAACTGCATGTGGAACCAGTTGGACAGTTCCATGGTGTTTGTGATCCATCAGAATTTCCAGCTGTTTAAATGAAGGGATCAGTAGGACATGAATACAACAGCAGTCATAAGCATGGAGCTTTCAACCAATAAAGGAAATGCATTTGGCTATCAGGGAGGAAACATGAGTGAGTAAGAGTTGGAATTCCAGCTCTGCCTCCAACTCATTGTGTGACTATGGCAAGTCAAGTACCTGCTTTGCTCCTAAATGGGATAATGTTGTGCCTTCTCTGGGAAGTTGTGGTGGTTGATTAATTCCTGTACAGGCTTGGAAATCCATTGGTGTGTGGTATTATACAAGTGCAAAGTTATTTGTACACTGGGGATTGGAGAAACCATATGCTGGACTGTCCATCAGAGCCCTCATTTAAAATATAATAAGCATCCAAAAACACATTGTGCACAGTGTTACTATATTCAGACCCTGCAGTTTGGGATTTGTCTCCGGCACTGTGTTGAAATCAGAATCATGTTTGCTACCGGTAATAGAAAACAACCAGAAAATCCTCACTCTGCTTCTCATTTCGGCCACCCCAGCTACCAGCTTCAGATGTGTGCTATGGAGTGGCCTGGTACTGATGGTCCATGTGGGCTCTTCAACTGTACATTCTCCTTGAATTGGAATCCCTGGTCTGAACTGTACTATAATGTTCATGTGCATTATATGTACAGACCAGCAAAGCATTTCCTGGCAGTTAATGACTGGAGAGTGAAGGGCTTTAAAACTGCACCCTCCTTGCAGAATTGTTCTGCATAGAAAAAGTCAATTATCCTTTTTTTCTTCTCGGGGAAGGGAATGTTGGGTAATTGCTTGTCGGGTATTGAGCCCCATTCCTTCCAATGGACTTGACTCCCAACACTCCCTGATACTTTCCTAAGGGCTTGTACAGCTCTGAGGGATTGGGTCCAGTAGGTTCCCAGCTAGTCCTATTCACTCCTCCCCTTTTTCCTGCCATATCCACGTGGTTGAGGTGACAACCCCAACATGTCTCTGTGCCTAGTGTCCTAATGGCATGTTGTGCTGATTTCAGGAGTAGGTATGGGTACGTTTCTTGCGTTGTCATTGCGCTCACATTGATAGAAGGTATTCAATGCCTGGCTTCTCTCTCTGCTCCTGTTTTACGTCAAACAGACTCCAGCAGAAACCATGGACCTTCTAAATGACCTTCTGAACTGCATAGAGAGGGTGTTTGACAAGAAATCCAAGAAGAAGAAGGCTGGTGAGTTCCTGTCTAAAGATGGAGACTTGTGGAATTATTAACAATCACGTTAACATGTTTTCTAGTGCCAGAGCGCACTGGGAGCCTATCAACATATAAAGCACATCTTAAAACAAAACCAGAGGAAGTGTGCTACTAACCGATGAAAGCTAGGTCCTGCCTGTGAAGGTCTCCCTGGATACAACCTGGCACTGGAATACCCCTGCGCCCCCTTAACTCTCCAGACTGTCTTGCACCTCAAAGTTGCCCTGTCTTCCCCTGGTTGGAAATCTGACCAGGATAAGTTTATTGCTTAGTCTGCCCCCCATACCCCTCAATGTGGGGAGTATATATATCAACTTTTGTTAACTGAGCTGAGGTTTTTTCAAACACTTCACTGAAACACAGTTTTAGTAAAAAATATAAAACGGGTTTATTGACTAACGTTGGATTTTAAGTGAGTGTAAGTGGTAGACATAAGAGATCAAAGATAGGTACCAAAGCAAACAAAGAAACACACAATCTAAATCTTGTAACACTAGGCAGTATCTAGATTAAGCAGTTTTCTCACCCCACTAGATTTTATAGTTCTCAACATACAGGCTGCTCCCTAGAGCCTACGTCCAGTCTCTTAGTTTTCCAGAGTTCCTCTTGCTTCCAGCGTAGGTAGGGAAGGAGAAAGACCAAGGCAACGGCATGTTTCTTATTTTATATCTTTCGACCTATATGGCCAGTAGACATCAGTCCAGGGATGGCCAAGTATGGAATGAGTCATGGGGTTGAGCAGTCTCTATTGTATAGCCTTGTGCAACTGTAATTATATTGTAAACCCTTTGTTTACAACTCCTTTGCTGTTTGCCCCTCCTGGGCAGGGATGGCTCCTCTGCTGTTACTAGCAAGCCTATAACATGTTTTAATAACAGCAAACTCTCATAACTTGGTACGTACTACCGATGCCTTTCTGTTTCCTGGGCAGATGACGAAGAGCCAGAATGGGTAGAAGTGATAGTGGAAATTCTTCTATCCCTCCTCTCTCAGCCCAGCCTACTCATGCGCCGCGTCTCCAAGAGCGTGTTTGGACGCATCTGTCCTTACGTGACACAGAAAGCCCTGCACCTGATCCTGGATGTAAGTGAGGGACCTGGGGCGGAGCTGGATCGGTTGAAGTTTCTGATTGTTTTATGAGTAAAGTGAGGTGTGGGTTAAACGAGAAAAGTAAGGGGGGTGACTTAGAGGGTTAGTAATGGAGATAGCTCGTTGCTTTCTAGATTGCAGCCTGCTTTCTAGCTGCCTGCATCATTCTGGGTCCAGGAATATGTCTCCAAATTCTAGCTCAGGGGTTGAAGGAGAGGCGTCCCTGAGTGTACATGCTGTGAAATGGGAGTATCCTAACATGCGTACTTTTGGGGCATAAATGAATCATATGAGGGGGCCACCTGTTCCTGAGCCATGGAACGTTGGGTCATCTGATATTTGGCCACTTTTTCCCTTAGTTATTTTTATTTTGGGAAGTTGTTGGGTCACTCTATACATCAGTGTTCTTATAAGTGAGCATGTATGGTAATTTAAAAAATGCTCAAAGTACCTCAAATTCAAAATCTCAATGAATAGGATCAAATCACTACTTAATGCTGCATCTTACGAGGGAATAACTAAAAAGTACTTCGTATGTGGAATCTAATGTGTATTATGAGTTAAAATAGTGGTCTGTTGATTTTATCTCTCTCTTCCTGACATATGATTTTTTTCTTTTCTTATTTGCTAGCTGTAGAACTATCATAAGGCATTTTTTCTGGTATGGCTTTTCCTAAGGAGCAAGTATAAAAGTATTGACACAAGCTAAAAATATGTATTTTTCTAGCCTGTTACAACTTTACCTTGTTCATTGTTCAGCTAATTCAGTTTGCTGAAACCAGCTGTACATTTTCTATAGAAAAAAAATCAAAGTGACACTTGTTTTGAAAACTCTTCCACAGGTTCTTGATCCAGAGCAAGATCAGGATGAAGAAAGCGCTGTTGTTGTGACGGAAGAAACGGACAAAAAGAAGAAAACCTTGCTGGAGGATACGGTAATTCATTCATTTAAAGAAATAATCTTCCGTGTCTCACCACTGAAAACAGTGCTACCACAGATCTATGGCTTTAGAAGTTAGTTGCATTTCATTTTTAATAAAATGACTGCTCTTCTGCTAAGATGTTCTTTTCTTATGCTATCTGAACACTTCTCATTGAAAGTGCATAAATGTTAGTCTCTTGGTCCTGAAGAAAAATATTGTTGGAAATGTTGCTTTATAGATTTGCACCCTCAGCAAGTTTGCAGATGACACTAAGCTAGGGGGAGTGGTAGAAACCCTAGAAGGGAGGGATAGGATGCAGAAGGACCTAAACAAATTGGAGGATTGGGCCAAAAGAAATCTGATGAGGTTCAACAAGGACAAGTGCAGAGTCCTGCACTTTGGACGGAAGAATCCCATGCACAGCTACAGACTGGGGACCGACGTTTAGGCAGCAGTTCTGCAGAAAAGGATCTGGGGGTTACAGTGGATAAGAAGCTGGATATGAGGCAGCAGTGTGCCCTGGTTGCCAAGAAGGCTAATGGCATATTGTGCTGCATTAGTAAGAGAATTGCCAGCAGATCACAGGAAGTGATTATTCCCTTCTATTCGGCATCGTTGAGGCCGCATTTGGTGTACTGTGTCCAGGTTTGGGCCGCCCACTACAAAAAAGATGCGGAAAGTTGGAGAGAGTCCAACGGAGGGCAACAAAAATGATAAGGGGGCTGGAGCACAAGACTTACGAGGAGAGGCTGAAGGAACTAGGGCTGTTTAGTCTGCAGAAGAGGAGAATGAGGGGGGATTTGAGAGCAGCCTTTAACTACCTGACAGGGGGTTCCAGGGAGGATGGAGCTAGGCTGTTTTCAGTGGTGGCAGATGACAGAACAAGGAGCAGTGGTCTCAAGTTGCAGTGGGGGAGGTTGGAAAAAAAAAGTTTTTCACTAGGAGGGTGGTGAAGCACTGGAATGGGTTACCTAGGGAGGTGGTGGCATCTCCATCTTTAGAGGTTTTTAAGCTGCATCTTGACAAAACCCTGGCTGGGATTATTTAGCTGAGGTTAGTCCTGCTTTGAGCAGGGGGTTGGACTAGATGACCTCCCGAGGTCCCTTCCAACTCTAATATTCTATGATAAAGTATGTGATTTCCAGTAAACAGTTTTCCATGTCACACAAAACACCATGACTATCACCTTTTGTTGGGAGTTCAGCAGAAAGGCCACAGACTGAATAGTTGTTGTGACGCAGGGTTGTCTGGATCCTGGAGCTCAGAGTTTAGGAACTGCAAAGAATCAAGTGGCGTGGGCCAAATCCAAGTTCATTAGCCACAAAAATAACAAGCCCTCCAAAGCTTCCCTTTCCTGCAGTGCCTGCAGGTCTGTTTCTCCACAGCCTGTCCTAGAGTGACTTCTCCTTGGTAATTCTCTTATTTTATACCTGGAGAGGTTTCCGAGCCTGTCCTGTTCTTTCTTTTACAGTGATACCCCTTTCTTGCAGACTGGATGTCCTCTCTGTCAGCAGTGCTCTTTCTCCATCACATTTGAGGGACACAGGCAGGGCAGTGATGGGAAAGCTTATTCTTTGTCTCACCGGCGTTAGATTCACAGACCACTTAAGAAGTGGAGGAGGGTGTATAATGTGTGAGGCCCTTCTGAACAAAGACAGCTTCATCAGGGAACCGGGCCCTGAAGAACGGTTGAATTGATGGGGTGGCCTCTTTCCTTCTTCACAGAACGAGGAGGAAAGTGGCGACTCTTCTGACGACGACAGCTCCGAAGAAGATGGGGAGGAAGACTGTGAAGATGAGAATAATAATGAAGACGTAGATGAAAATTTTCGGAATCAGCTGATGAATGTCCTGCAGGCGGGGAATGCATTGGTAGGTGTTGGCAAACCTGCAAAGCGATTGATGCTTCGGAGAGCATAGAGGAAGGCTCTGAATGTTCTGTGGTACAGTAAAACTAAGGCCCCAGTGCAGTGTAATCCACTTCCCTTCCAGGTTCTGAGAATTCTGATCTGGTTATCCTTTAGATGCATTTGAAACCGCTGGCTGGTCTTTTCACAGGTGTCCAAGGGAGTTAGGCACTTAACTCCTGTTGAAAGGCAATGGGACTTGGGCATCGACCTCCATTCAGTCCCCTTTGTCAATCTCAGCAGCTCCAAATGTATCCCTTAGTTAATATTTATGTGAGGATTATGGACTACGCTTAGCAGTGTCACTGCAAGTCTAGATTTCAGGTTGGCCTGCGTGTAGGGGTGCAACCACTGTGTATGCAGTCTGTAGAGACTTCTTATGCCGATGGTAGCAGAGCGTCGGGGGTGTGTGTGATAATACTGAGTAGTTATACCGAGCAGGTTTAGTTGGATGATCTCTGAGCACTTCACAGAAGTGGCTAAGTGTTACTCATTTTACTGATGGAACAGCCACAGCACAGAGAGAGCTGCCAGAGCCCCCTGGTGAAAACTCAGGCTTCTTCCGTGTCACCTGCTCCGACCACTAGGTTTCCGCAGTCATGGGATTATGTGATTAAAATGTATGAATCGCATTCCCAGGTCCTGCCCCAGAATTCCCCATCTGTGACCCTGCTCTTATCTGATGGGAGGGGTCAGAGGACAAAAGTTGTCCTTTTCTGGCCACTTTTTTCCCCGTGTGTCCACGTTGGAAGTAGTCTGAGTTACGCCCATATAATAGAAATGTTTCTGCTTTTTGCCCCTAGCTGGGTCAGATGCCTGGCAAGTGCCCAATCACCTTTCCAATCAATTACCCAATAACCTGACTGTCAGAGACGGGTGTGCAAGAAATAGGCAGGCAGTTGCCTTTTTACCCACCTCTACTGCCTTTGCACAACCCTTTGCGTGGTAGGTGTACATGAAGCTAATCTTGGCCAGGTACAAGCTTCCAAAGCTCAAGTTGGCCTCCACAGATGGGGAGATCTGTCCAACACCTGCTCTAGCCAGTCCATCCTATCCCTTATCCCTGTTGAGCTTAAATGGCTAGGACTCTCCTTAGCTCTGTTTGGACCCAGATGAACTGCAGTCCCAACAGGCTGAGGAAAGGAGACTTGCATTTTAAAGTAAGTAAAATTACGTGTGTATGTGATTGTTTTTTGTGTTTTTGTAAGGGAGGAGACGAGAGCGATGAGGATGTGGATGATGAGACCATGCTGGCCCTTGATGAGAACGTTTCAGCCCTCTTTGCTGAACAACAGAAGCGGATCCAGGCAAAGAAGGACGAAAAAGAAAAGATGCGGAAGGAGAAAATCTTAAGGAGGGATTTCAAGATTAAGGTAGGAGGCAAATATCCTATTGAAAGGTCCATGTCTTTTTAATATGTGTGTTAGCTGGATGTATTTTATTGTGTTGAATAAGCTGCTAAAGAAACCCAGATCATTAAGGGCGTACTTAATTTTTAGACTCCATGGGACAGGGGCTGTGTTTTGTTCTGTTTTTGTACAACTCCTAGCACATTGGGTTTCTAGATCATGAATAGGACTTCAAAGTCCTACCACAGTATGTTTAATAATAAGTAATGAATAAAGCAAAGCTTTTCAAAAGAAAACAGTGATTTTTGAGTGCCTTAGCTGTTGTATGTTCAATTTGAGACACCTTACAAGGATCCAATTTTTCAGATGGTGAATACTTGGCCCTTTTTTGATTGTCTCGAGTTGAGCATCCAGAAGTGGAGGCACCCAAAGTCACTCTTGGAAACTCTTGGTTGGGTGCTTTTCCCTGGGTTATTCAGTATAAATATGAGGGGAGGATGTGAACGTAGTATTACTTTATGACCACCAGGTGACAGTAGAACATGTAGACTGGATTTGGGATTTCTTAAGATGCTTCATCCAGAAAAAGGGCTCTTGTGCAGTAATTTATAAATGTTGTCAAACTGACAGAAAAAAGAGCCAAGGTGTGTACAGGATCACTGGAGCATCTGTGTTTTTATTTTAGTAACACCCACCAGTGCACTGGGGTGAGATCATCATGCTAGTGTGGAAGTCAGTGGGCCAGGCACTCACCTGGTGAAGTTGTCGTAGCTCTGTCGTCTTCAACAGAGTTATGCCAGTTTACACCATCTGAGAGTCAGGTCAGGAAGTGTAATTGACCAATCAACAACACAGAGAAACTGACACAGCCACAAAGCGCTGTCAGATGTACTAACTAAAGGGAAAATCCCAAGCATTTTCTTCTTTCATCTGTTTCAGTTACGGTAATTCTGGGTGTTAGTAGGTGCCCAGTTTTCAGATGGGAATGTTTTGTTTTATCCCCCACTCGTCTCCCAAGTTGAAAAGTGTCCCTTGACGATGGACAAATTGAAGGAGCTGTTTTTGGCATATCCTGATGGTCCATGTTGTCTAGTCTGCATGGATTCTCACTTGAATGACCTGTATTTCTAGGTGCTGGACCTTATTGAGGTGTTCCTTGCTAAGCAGCCAGAGAATCCCCTGGTGTTCGATATTATTGAACCCCTCCTTGTGGTGATTGAGCAGAGCATGAGTTCAGACGCTGGCAAGCAGGAGCAAGATTTCCTCCAGAAAACAGCTGATATCTTCACGTAAGTGTCTGCAGTCCTTCAACTACCTTTCACTAAATCTTAGGCTTTTGCATCTGCTGCTTGGTGGTACTGACTTGACTCCTAGCAGCTGGACACGATGAATTTGCAGTGTGTGTGGATTAAGTATAGCTCTTCTTTCCACTAATTGCATGTTATTAGAAGGAAAAGAATCCTGATCCAAATCGGTTTACAGCATCCCTCTGAGCCCTTCCCACTGAAGGATTTCAAGTACAAAACACGCTTGGAGAAGGTGAAATCCCTTATAATGTATGACTGACTTTACAGGCTTGATCCCATGCCCCAGAAGTCAGTGGTAGTCTTTGCACAAACGTCAGTCTAGGTGTTGAATCACACACTGTAAGTGGAAGCTCGACCTCTTTGTGTGTAGAGTGAAATCACCTAACACCTTACGCTGTTTCTGAAGTGCTGTGTAAATTTTATAGCACTGTAAAAATGATTGGTTCAACCACCCCACCAGCCCTTGCCAGGTGGGCCCTGCAGTTGGATGGGGGAAAGTGCCACTTGAATTATTGATGATCATGTAGCAAGGAGTATCACTCTGCGCCTGGAGATTATTTTGAGAAACATGCCATCCTGCTACAGGTAGTACGGAGACACATGGGGCTGACACATTCCTGATTTCTCTTTCAGTTGGCATCATCCCAGCCAGCTTTGCGGGGGAGGGTGTTTTTATGAATTAGAGGCTCTTCCACTTGCAGAAGCAGAATTCCCCTGATTTCGGGGTTAAAGAGCACAAGAGAGGCTGATAGGACAGGCTAAAGTTAGGCGTAATGTGCTGTACAAGGCACTCCTGGCCCACACAACCCTGCTCTAGTCCCTTTCAGTTCTGTGTCACTCTCTCACCTCCAGCCATTGTTCCGTGTGCGCTTTAGTACTGACTAGGTTTGAGGCCACCAAATTCACTTCATGTGCGAGCCTGGATCTCTAGGTAAAAGGTATAAACAGCTGCTCCGCAGCCACTGCCATCCTTACATTGAAGTCTAACAAGTATCAAACAAGTATTGTAACCACTCCACCGCCCAGCTACCTGTGGTTGCAGCACAACTCCCATGTCGAGTCGTAAGGCACGTGCTGGGTAACTCTGATGTCAAGGTTTAATGTCGGTGCATTGCTTTGAACTCCATACTTCCTTTCCCCCCCTCCTTGAGGTAACAGCCCTGCATTCTTATTGCATGCATCCTCTTGAACACTCTTTTCAGGAACCACTTATGTAGAGCCAAGCAATACTGCAAGAATGTGGGTGATCTGCGGGAAGAGTTGCACGCCCTGATGGAGAGCCTGGTGAAAAGAGCCAGCAAGCACACACACTCCCCGGTGGCCCTCTACTACTTCAGGTGGGTAGCAAGGCTGGGAGAACGCTTCTTGTTTAGCAAGCTTGATGTGATGTGTCTGTGTGTGATGCAGAATGCTAGGATCGGGGCCATATTCATTGCTGTTGTAAGTGTGTGCGGTTACATTGGCCTCAGTACAGACCTTTACACAAGGTCTGTCTTCGCTCCATATGTACACATGCTACAAGCAGATTCATTGTATGTGTGGGGCAGTGTCTCCATTCTGGTGAGTGAAGCCGAAGGCTCAGTGGCGTATAGGCTGGGGACATGGTGCTACTATTTCAAATCGTTAATTGAAATGAAGGGTGGGCAGCGGCAATTTTGTTTCTGGTCCATTGTAGCTGTTTAGTTACGGTAACACTGACAGCATGCCAAGTAGACAGAGCTGGTGAGACAAAGTTGACCATTAGGCCTGGGGGAAAGATGAGGGATGGAAATCTGAGGAGGCTGTAGAGAATTGGGGAGAAGCCCTGAGGGCCCTGGGACAGCGAATGATTGGGCAAACTAGGAAGAGCATCCTGCCAGTTAGAAGCACCACTGAAATGAGAAGGTGCAGAACACGGAGCTGTCTGACCTGTGGCCTGCTTGTGAGTTTTGGTGGAGACCTGTTTGCAGGGGCCTGGGCCTTGGCTTTTCGGGCATTCTACAAAATGTGACCCACCTCTCCATTTTGTTTCTGGTGCAGTGCGTCTCTGTATCTGTTCAGAGTGTTGAAAGGAAACGTGGCCAGAGAGCCAGCGACTCCTCTTTCTCCATCGAAAACCCCCCCGAAAAGCAGTGAAGGGAGCAGTGCACAGACTGGCCAGGTAAGAAGGCGGGTCCCCTCTCCAGGCTCCCAAGTTGCAGGGGCTTTACAGGGCTGTGATCCCAGGTGGCTTTTGTATCATAAGTCTGTATTGCACTATTGCCCTTGGTGGCTGTGGTCCCTCAGTGTCCTGCCTCTCTGACCGGAAGATCTCTTCGTTTCCTGCCATATCCTCGCTTACTCTCCTAGCCCTTCTCCATCTTGACCACTTGTCCAGGTGAGGTGTCTCCTCTTCAGTCACCAAGAGATGCTGATACGTTTTGGGTACATGCTAAATGGGTAATAAACAGAGCCAGCGCATACATATGAATGCTGTTCACCCCGCTGTTCTCACATATCTTTTTTTTGCCCCTCTACCTCTTCCCACTGACTCTGAGCCCTCCTCCAGGAAGAGTGGGGTAGTGGTGGTTGACCAGTGACCCTATGCCACCTCTGATGTCTGAGGTTATGTTTATGCTACAGTGATTCAGCTGTGCCACCGCCTTCTTTGGAAGCATAGGTGCTTCCTACATCCTACGGAAGGGTTTTTCCCATCAATGTAGTTAATCCACCTCCCCGAGAGGCAGTAGCTAGGCCAAGGGAAGAATTCTTCTGTTGAGGGAGTTTGTAAGTACATCACACAGGGCACAACATTTTTTCACAGCCCTGAGTGACATAGCTAGGTCGATGTAATTTTTCTGTGTAGGCCAGGCCATTAAGAATTCTGTGAGGCCACTGCCCAGCGTGTGCAGGTAAGCAGTCCTGTGAGAGGAGATCCCGAGCAGGCTGGCATAGCTTTGGGTGATGGTTGTATTCAGGGAGTCTTTCCTATGACTGTTAGGCCAGTGTTTAGATCTGGGTCTCTTTGTCCATCCCTAATGGTCATAGCTAGAGATGGGAGCCTTGCTGTGTGATTTCTCCTCCCCCAGAGCATATAAGGGACTTCATGGGTCTGTGACAGGCCTGTCCCAGTGCAGTGGTCCTGGCTATTCCCCTGGGGAAGTGTCTGGGCTGCACAATGGCATGTAAACGTGCCAGAACTCGCTTTCATCTTGTTGGTGAAGGTGCCAATAGCAGTAAGGCCACGGAATCACAGGCAACAGCGTGGGCTGTACAAAACAGCCTGTAACCACAGGGACTTAGTGTGTGGCTAGCCCATGGTGAAGTTCGTGCTGCCATGACTTGACAGCGCTTGGCCCCTGAGCTAGCTAAGTTAAACCAGCTCCGATGTGCGTACACGTGACTCAGTCGCACCCTGCGGCTGCCGTGTAGACATAGGGAGTGCTGCCGTTGGACATGGAGGATCAGCTGCTGGCGCTTGTGTGCTTGTATCTCCAACTCTTAGGAAGGAATTAGTGTCTTAATCCCAGTGGCGTTTTGCCAGGGAGGGTCGGGTGGGGGTAATCAACGGGGCTGGCTGCAGCAAGCCCTTAATTGTGCACAAGGGAGGGCTCTGAAATCTCAAAGGTTGAGATCTTATTTGGGCTCACAAAGGTAACCAGCATTTTTAAGGCTTAACCGCAGCCGGAGAGCACTAGTCCTAGGGACTCATCTGCAGGGATGCCTGTCTGCCCTTTGCCTGCCCGTCCTGGTAAGAAGAGCGCTGGTGTGCTTGTATATAACGGTATCCCTGCTGTGGAGCTTGGGTAAGGCTCCTGTGCAGCGCTGCATGGAGAAGTGCATTGCCAGTGTAGGAGTATGACCGTGTTCAGGCACAGGACTCGAATGAGTGTACAGCTGGCATTGGAGCACCGTTTGAAATGAGTTACCATGTTGGGAAACGATCTCCCGTCAGGAAAAGGAAATCATGCAGAGGGCCCAGCGCCACTTCTTGAAGCGGGCTGGAGTTTCGCAGCCCAACAGCAACCCATGCAGCAGTCCCCAAAAGAGTGTGTGCAAGCAGGCGACTTGAGACAGATTCCCAGCGGGTGCCGTCAGCGACGGGTGTCCGACCTCTGTGTTCCGGAGCCCCCTCCTGCAGGAGGTTGCCACTCGTGTTCTGGAGCGCCCAGCAGTGTGGGAATAGAGCACAGCTTGGACACAAGAGCCAAACCTAGAAAAGCCCCACTGTTGCAAGGGGACCAGAGTAATTTTATAGGGCGTGTAACGAGTGCCGGGGGAAAAAAAGGCCTTTATGTATGCCCACAGATTCTCATGTCAAAGACACCCCCACCCCAAATGTGGATAGTTCTTTAGGGAACCAGTCTTGTCTTGTAAAATTGAACCACTCTGCATTTCTGTCAGCTGAGACTAGTTTGTGGTAACCTGTCAAATCGGAGAATGGTGTATCTCACCTGTCTATGGGAGGTAATGTTGTCCAGTGGGTTGGCAGTTAGGAAACCTTGGCGCTACTTCTAGTTCTGCCACTGATCTCCTATATGACCAGGGGCAGGGATCTTGAACTAGTCTGAAAATCCCAGTGTCAATCTCTTTCTGTGCCTTAGTTTTCCCCATCTGTACAACGGGACTAAGGATGGTTACCTTTTGTAAAGTGGGTGGAGAACTATAAATGAAAAGCACCAGATAAGAGCCAAGTGGTCTAACGTGCTGCTTGATCATGTATACCTTGCACACCCAGAGCTCGCATGAGTTTGGGGGGTGAGAAATATGCAGAAGTGAGTCCTGAAAACGCATGTTGTTTGGGACCAGTGTGTAAGTTATTCAGGAACGTTAAGTTTTGGCAATCTTGGCATGTTCTCCCTGTTGCTCTGATATAAACAGAATTGCTCTCGTTGCCTCACAAGCTCATCTTTCCTTGCTGCACTTTCCAGCTTTCTGACTCAGGCTGTCTGGACCTGAAAAGAGTGATAAGGGTGTATCAGGAGGCGCTGAATGGATTCTTGACCAAGCGAAAGAGTGCCCTCACGGGATCCATGTTTCATGATCTTTTCAACCGCTTCCCGGTAAGCATCGCTACGAATGTGGTACCCTGTGTTCCAATTCAACCCCTCAGAAAGCAACGACTTTTATTTTTCAGTTCATTGCAGGTTTACAAAACAGCTGTAAGGCTTTCACGGATTTCAGTGAGCTAAGTTTAACACACAGAGGAATGAGCTATAGTTGTACTCTGCCATTAACACGGCATTGTCCTGGGGGTGCTGGTGAAGAAATTTGAATTGAAAAGCCATTTTTTTTGGATGTCCTATGAGGCATTAGCAAGGTGAAATCTGCCATTGTGTAATCGCTTGGTACCTGTATCCAAGATGGTAGGAATGCATTAGGCTCAGCCAACTGCTTCCGGACAATGGCTTTTTAGCTGCACACACAAGGTGTTATGAGTGCATTTTCTCAGTCTCCTTCAAACCGGACTCCAGTGCACATGTTCCAGTCTTATTTGTCAGAAGGTTGCATGGTGTCATGACCCAAAAGTCTTTGAGGCTTTGAACCCAATTTAACTGGAACTTCTTATATAGGCTGCCTCTAAACCACCTGAGCCAGCTGGCTTTCCAGGGGTCTACCAAAGAAACAGTTCTCTGGACCTCTCACCTCCTCTGGATGGATAGAGCACATACAACTCCTGGTACTTCAGATACACAGGGGCTTTTGGGTAAAGAGCCCTTTCTCCGGCATCTTTAGCATTGTAAACCCGTTTGGGGATCAGGCTGACCTCGGTGTATTGGACTCAATGAGCATTATTTGTCCTGAACACGCTTCTGTTCCCAAATAAAAATCCAGTTAGACCCCTGACCTGCAGACATCAATCTTTTTCCGGGCTGCAGTGGCAGTTCAGTTAGCTTCCTGGAGATCATAGTGTTTGCAATAAGATGTGAGCAAAGAGTGTCTAAGCTGGGGCCATCAAGAAAAGGGAGGTGATGGTTTCAAACAAATGAACAAAGAAACCAAAGCCCACCAGACCTCTGCTGAAATTCTGTGACGCTTCAGCCATTCTAGATGTTATCCTTTGCGGAGCAAGAGGAATAGTCATGGGACAGCTGTCTTGTGCCTGCTTAATTAAGGAAAAGAGACCCCAATATGTCCAACTGAAATTGAGCCTCATTTGTGGTTTCATTTTCAGATTCTGTGTTTTATTCAGTTCTGGCAAGGGGGAGCTTCTTGTAGGCTGGTTTCCTTGTGAGGCTGTGCCCTGCCCCACCCAAATTGACTAGTGAAATATGGGAAGGGCAAATTCTGTCTATTGGCCAGAGGGCCTCATGTGTCTACTCCCAGCTCTTCCATTGTTCTTGGGCAACTTACTTAGGACCTGATCCTGTAAGATGCCAAGTGCCCTTGATTCTTATTGGAGGCAATAGGAGCTAAGGGCACAAAGTTGCTTTCTGGATCATGCCCTAAACCTTCATGTTTGAATTTTCCCCACTTAAAGATGACGATTTACGAGGGTGCTGTGAGGTTTCAGTTTAACAGGCTGACAGGCCTGTTTATTCACTGTCTCATTGACAGGGGTCTGAATTCCTTTCTGAAGCTTGTTCTTGAGTCTCTGTAGTTTTAAATAACCGCAGGTAGAGTTCGGGATGGATCCATTCTATAGCAAAGTACTGGGAGGACCTCTGATGGGCAAGTGCTTCGTCAGCGCAAGTGACAAATAATTACCATTATTTATAAATGAAATCAGACATGTAAAACCCATGTGCACCCATGTTCGTCAGCGCAAGTGACAAATAATTACAATTATTTATAAATGAAATCAGACGTTTAAAATCCATGTGCACCCGTGTTGTTTGCATTGTTCTCTTTGGATTTCTACTGCTTGTGAAGCTGGGCAGGTTCGTTTAGGAGCATGGGAGTTGCTAAATTGAATCATACTTGAGGTCCACTAGCCTGGTACCATCTCACTGACAGTGGCCAATACCAGCTTCTTCACTGGAAGGTGCAAGAAACTCCGCCATGAACAGTTATGGAATAACCTGTCTTCAGGGAAGCTTTCTCCCTGACCCTCATTAGTTACAGGCTGTTTCCACTCTGAAGCATAAGTCAGTAACCCTTCCAAAACTCTTACTTGTTTTTGTAGTAGTCACCATTCTAAGGGCTTGTCTACATATGGAAACTAATCCAGGATAAATTAAGTGATCTTACGAATTTAAAGATGATAAAGCACTTGCAAAGTGGATTAAGCTAATTCAGAAGAAAGTGTTCTGTTCCAGAATAAGAGCATCCACACATGGAATTGATCAGGAATAACTCCCTTTGTAGACAAATCTGAACTCTGGGTGTTCTTAAGCTTCAGACTGTAGAGGTGCATAAAATGTTGGCAGGATCTGGTCTTAAACCCACAGTGCTGGGCAAAACAGAGGGTGAAATCTTGACCCTATTGAAGACAATGGGAGTTTTGTCACTGACCTCAGTGGAGCTAAGGTTTTGCCCAGGTTGTTGTGAACAAAGCTGGTTACCTTTCCAGTAACTAGGTGCTCTATCAACACACACAACAGCTGAGTAAAATTTAGGCCTTCTTAAAAAAAACCAAACAAACTAGGCCTTGCAGCAAGGCATTAATAACAGCCAGGTCCTTCTTTGTTACAGGTCATGTGTAAGCCGTTAATAGACACCGTCGTCAAGTCGATCACCGGGGGAGTCAGGCAACATCAGCAGGTAAGAGGGAAAGCGAGGAAGCAAAGCTGCATTGAACAGCAATTTGGAGATGGCACTTAATCACATTGGCTCAGCTGATGGGTAATGTGTTCATTGCTGCCTTTGGAGTTGCCCTGTTGTGCACAGTGGGGTTCCCAGGGAAAGTTCTCTTGCGGCCGTTGCTTTTCCACTACGGGTTCATGAGGCAGGTTCTGAAGGCTTTGTATTTTCCTGGTGGCTCCCCGTTTTCTGCTAGCCGCTGAGCTTTCTCACTGCCTGCTTTCTAGTCAGTAGTTCGTTCAAGGAGCTTGACGCCTCACAGCAGTGCTCGCCTTGCAGGGTTGAGCTGGTCTTATTGTAGAGGATGCCCTGTTTCTCCTTGCCTTTGAATCACTGCTTGATGTTTTGTGGGTCAGAAGCGCCTTTTATTAACTCCTCATATTAGGAAATATCTGCTTTCTAATGTCAAGAGCTAGCAATCCCAAGGTTAGCCTCCTGCATCTGCCTTAAGCGCCCTATACGCTCCAGGCAATGCCCTCTCCTCAGTGAAGCAATGCCAGCTCTCCTCTGCTGCCCAGGCCATGTAGTTCTGTGTTTAGCAGGAGACTTCCTGTACAGGGGAACTGGTTTTTGTTGGTTAATTGTGTGAGCAGTGCTTCGCTATATGAGTGGTGCCTTACTGAGAAAACGTGACCGGGGATGACGGCCCACTGAGGCTGTTTCACGCCCATGTGGCCGTAGCCTGTCTGTCAGGATTTTTATACTTGCAGCCATCACGGTGACATCTGAGTGTTTCCCATGAAAACTGCTCTAGGCCAATGGCATAGTCTTTCTAGTAGTCTTTCATAGTCCGCGCCCTCCTCCCCCCCATCCAGCTGTAAAGTGCATCTGGCTTAGAAACCCATAGCCAGGAGTGGCCTTACGCCGTCCTATTTCTGATCATGAACAGCAATGGAATTAAAGCACGAAAGGCCAGATACTCATATATACTCAGGCTGCCGTAGATTGCTGGTGTCCATGATGTTTGCTCACACTGACACACCCCTTTATGCTTGGTGTAAATGAGAATCAGGCCCGAAATGACTTTGGTGGTTAGAAATGAGAATGGGTTCTGTTAATAACCAGCAAATGAATTAATTGAAGCACATTCTTGGTTCTGCCCTCGAGAGAATGTGCAGCATCCCTAGCGGAGAGCTTTGTTCATGGTGTTCTCTCTGCTTCTCTCCTGGGGAATAGCATCTCTTTCCTCTAGGGCAGGGATTTTCAACTTTTTTTAGAAACTGCATCCCTACGGTCTCAAGGTTCCACCTGAAGTGCACCTTCATGGTTTTCACTCTGCCTGATATTACCGTGGTTGCAATAAAAGCCAGAATGGCCTAAAATGCATTCAGGACCGTTTTCTATTTTATTGTTTTTTTACTTTTGCACTTCTGAGTCTTCTTGCGCAGGGCCGTCCCTCGGGGGGCCTGGGGCAAAGCACACTGTAACATGCAGCATGGCTCATTGGCAGCTCTTGAGAAACTGCCATAAATTAGAACTGCTCCATGGAGGATCTCACTTATACAAAGAGCTGCTGTGGCCCAGAATCCTGAAGGTGCAAAAGTGGATTAAAGCCATCTTTGGCTCACTCTGGATTGTGCCTAGGAACACAGGCTATGCTGGACTGAAACTGACCCAGGGTCCATCTAGCAGAGTATCCAGGCTCCAGTGTCAGATGTTACGATAAATCTGGGTATTCCTGACAGCCGTATGAATGTCCTTGAACCTTGTCGAGTCTTTGGCCTCAATGACTTGTGATGACAGAAAGTTCCACGGCCTCTTGAACCACAGAATCTGACCCCTTGTCCCTGTGAAGAGACTTTGTACTTGCTGCAGGAATACAGTCAGGCTCTGTAGGTCATTCATAAGCAGTTGGGTATGCTGACAGGTGTCTGTCAATTAACCCAGCAGGCTATCACCTGCTGCTCGGCAGAATGTCCCAGCCAGAGCCCACAGGAAGAAGCTGCGAAGGAAGCAGGGTGTGACAGACCCGGGTTTGGACTTTTGCATTAACTTCCAGTTAGTTTATGGTGAATGGAGCAAGTAGGCTCTTACCCTGGGTTACGGGGGATGTCTAGTGGATTTGTTCAGCTGAACCCCTAAAGAATGGTGAATTCCAGTTGTGGGGAGACAGCATGGCATGGTCACTAGGGCGACTTGAGTTCCGTTCCCCGTTTGGCCTGCTGGGTGACCTTGGCAAGTCACTTCCCCTTTCTGCTCCTCTCTTTCTGGCCCAGTGTTGACTTGTCTGTTTAGATTGTAAGTTCTTGGGGCAGGGACTTTCTCTCGGGTGTGTACGATGCCTAGCACAATGGGGGCCTTGTTCTTGCTGAGTGGCCGCTGGGATTACTGCCATACAAAGAGCTAACAGTTACTAATACCTGGGTAGCACCTTCTGTTTCAGTCATAAACCTGTGTGTATGAGCATGAGCCACACAGCAGCTTTCTGTGTTTGTACAGGGCTTAGCACAAAGAAGCTGTGATTGGGTTAGCCTCCAGACACTAGCACAATGTTTAAATAATAATGATCCGTTTGTAGACCAATGCGTCGCTGGGGTGTGTGTTCCTTTCTGTAGCATTTACAGAACCATTCTGATTCTGGGAGATGGATTGGGCTGGGAGACCTTGGTGCGGGTTCTTGAGATGATGATGGTTAATTTTAATGCATCAGGGTTCCTTCAGGAAACTCATCAGTGTAGGTAACTTAGATCTCTGCTATAACGAACTCTATGTATGTGGCCTGTTTTGTGTTTATTTTGGCATGTATTTACTTTGCTGCTGCCAGTGAGAGGGACCTTTTCACCAATTTGCTTACACGTGTTCTGGATTGGATGGGATTATTCTTGGAGCCTTAAATCCTGCCTGCATTGGTATGTGTCTGTAAGGTCAGAGCAATAAGTGCGGGAGACCATATGTTACAGGCCAAATCTTCCGTAGGGTTCAGCTTGTTGGCTACAGTTCTGGGTGCTGAACACTTGAAAATATGGACTGCTAACCTTGATCCTGCTGTCACTGAAACTAGTGGCCAAATCGACTTCATTGGTGCACGATCAGGCCCTGTGTATGAATGGAAACCTTCTTCTGTGTGCAGTGATGGCCTTGGTGGGTCTCTTATGCCACGACTAGCCTTCCGCTAAGTTATATGTAACCATACTGTTGCAAGTTCCTTTTTACACGCCCACACGCATCAAGGTAGCACAAGCAGAAGTTGGCAGGAGGCTCTTTGATCACAGACATTAGCATAGGAAAATAATAAGATGCTCTATGCTGCCAACAGGACTGCTTGTGTCGGACCTTTGAACTAAGCCAGCATTCACTAATTGCACTGAACTGCTGGGGCGTATGGGTCTGTTGGCAATTCCGATGCTCGCGATTAGTTAAGCGGAATGTGTGTGGCATATTAACAAGCGTGGGAGGCGTGTGTGCTGTGTCTGATGGTCTTTTGAGCATATGGGATGTTGGCTTCTAGTGCTGTGAGCCTGACAGTTCCCATGAGCACTGAACTCCTTCCAAATTCCATTTTGAAATATATGTTCATTTCCCTCCTACTCCCCTAATGCAATTTGATCTTATTGCTTCAATTGTTTCCTCGGGGAGCTTGACCTTCAAATGGCTTCCATGCGCTTTGTTTCACTGGGTGACGAATTGTTTTTCAAGGCACTCCTGAAAGGGTTGGTTTATGCTTCTTGTGCTGCCAGAGTGTAAACAGGGGATCAAGGTGTGTAGTTCATCCTAGAGACTGTTGCACGACTCAGCGACATACCAGAGCTCTCCTGACTCTCGGGTGAGAAATGGCTTCCTGCTTTATTTTTAGCAATGTCAATACATTACATGAGTAGCTAAAGTAACACTGAGCTGGGGAACTGCCTGTGGCCTTGGGTTCATCCCACTGCAGCTGCTATTGTGTTGTTGTGAAAGCCCTCCGAGCATTTTTGTGGTGGAGTTTGCTATCCAAATAGACAGGACAAAAAGAGGGTGGAAAACAGAAAGTGCGGTTATACCCTTTTTACAGACGGGTGAACTGTAAAGAATGCACATAGATTAAAATGCATTTAGCCCCCCCCCACCTGCCATGGATGCTCTCATTCCTCCGCCTAGGATTAGGCCACAGTGAATTTAGGGCCACCTTGCTTCTGAATCCACACGTGGGTTTAATGTGCTTTAACTTAACATGCGTTGAGTTTGCAGGTTTAGTTCACTCATAGTAATGCCCTACGTAGACAAGTCCTAGGTCTGTTGTCATCATCCAAGCTGACCCTGGATTAGATGGTTGATGCCTTCCTTTGAGATGGTAGCAAAATCTGATCGGGTGCTTGGTGTTAGCTCATTGTTTTGGTAAGGGGTAGAAGCCGTTTAGGTGTGTCCAAGCAGAGCACTGAGCATTTTACAAGGGTTTAAGTAATTCCCTGCCATTTTCCAAGGAGAAAGTAAATAGAAAATGTTCTGTCTTGAAGGACACCCATGGACATGCTGTGAATCTGTTGTCATGAGGCAATGTCTGTAGTGAAGATTTCTCTTTTAAAGGCTGATCTAGTCATTCGAATGGACCTTCCAAAGTGGAAAGGCTTTGGGCAATTGGATGACAGCTCTGTGTATTAGCTGTGGGGAAAAGAACCTCTTGCTCATAGCTTGAATCTACTCACATGGGTTTTGATGGTGGTTCAGTGGTCTGGGTGACATTAGTTTTTATCTCAGTCTTCTTCCTAATGGGGAAGAGTTCATCTTACAAAAACACCACTACCATGGAAAATTAGTCCCCTTATCATGGAAAACCACAGGGATCCCAGTCTCAAGACCTTTTTCCAAGTCAGGGCTAATGGAGTAATAAATTTTCCATGGCCCGCTTGTCTGGGGAATACTCATCATTGTGTGTGTTATGCAGTTTGTGCTATGTGTTTGTTTAAACATAATCATCTGGATTCTTTGTATTTACCTCCACATTTCAGCATAGCCACAAATACATAGCAGGTGAGATATGAAGTTGATTCACCACCTTTTTCTCACTGGAGATTGAGGATCTGAGTGGGGGCAGGCCAGGGAAACAGAATCTTTTATTTGTGCAGCAAAACACACGTTTCTTCTCGTTGGCTGATTTGGCTAGAATTCTACAAGGCAGATGTAAGTGCATAGCTGATACAAAACAAAGAAAAATCCCTTTTCTTAGAATACCAAGCCTTCATTTGGCATGGAGATGGAGTTCAAAATGTCATACATATTCATCACTGTTTCAAAATACATTTTGATAAAGTAGCCCATGATGGGAAACCCTTTGAAATGTATTTAATCTAGGATATATTCTAGGCAAGTTACTGATTATTCCTGGTGTCTCCGCAGCCTCCTCTAAGAGCTCTAAATGTAGGTAGATAAACTTTGCAGAATCAAAGTAATTCCATGCCAAAGCTGCCTTTGCCATGAGAGTGAAAAATGATCCCTAAACCCTGCCAAAAGTGGTCTTGGCTGGGTGACAATAATGCATTTGAATAGTTTGTTTCATGGAAATTTTTTAAATTGAAAAGTAATTAAATTTGAACACAGTAAGTACAGCTAAAGAACTGCACAGCATCAAAAGCTGGCACCCCCCTGGGTAAGTGTGTATTTCTGCCCATGCCTGTGATCAACAAATGAATCATTACGCTAATTCACCTTACTTTGAATGTGTTTTCATAGATGTTTTCCAGTGGGTGGTGGAGAGAATTCATTACGGAATAGTTTGCATAAGCTATGATTGGTAATGAAGCAAATTTGAAACCTGCCCAGATTAGTACCGCTGCCATTTGTACTCCACCTCCTTTCATTTTCAAATGTGACTTGAAAGGCGTGGTGAAGGGAAGAAGTTGATGATTCCCAGAGCTCAATCATTTAAAGCCTTCCATTCTCTTTTCTCCTCGTTGTTCGAGTCGCACTGTTTGCTGTGTATTTCACTAGGGGAAGTGTTCTTTCACAGAGCTGCCACTAGAGGGGGGGCTTGGCACGGTGTCCTGCAGAGACAGGTGGACACTTGGGAGCCTCAGTTTACTGGATGCAGTTCTGTGGTTCTTTGTGCAAGGTAGCATTGCGGCAGGTGTGTCCTGTAGACCTCTCTGTTTGTATTTAATTATGGCAGTCAACCTTTTAAGAGCGGAGGTACCTGCAAAAGTCAGGTGTGCCTGCACTGAAATCTGATGACAGCTTTCTGCTTGATTTTTCTCCCCTTCTTTTGCTTCAAGAGAAGAGTGGGCTAAGCCAGTTGGGTGGAATTGAGGGGAAAAGCTGAATTTAGAGGTTGATCCCGCAGCGCTGAGCTACTCTGTCCCTGATCCAGCAAAGCACATAAGCATCTGCTTGACTCTAAGCATGTGAATAGTCCCTGTGACTTCAGCAGAAGTTCTCATGTGTTGAAAGGCTTTGCTGATACGACACCCTTTTGTTTGCCTCAGGAAAACTCAAAGAAACCAGAGGGGTAGCTGTGTTAGTCTGTATACAGCAAAAACAACGAGAGTCCTGTAGCACTTGAAAGACTAACAAATTTCTGCAGGCATGAGCTTTCGTGGGCCTGTGAAGTGGGTTGCATCCCACGAAAGCTCATGCCTACAGAAATTTTTTAGTCTTTAAAGTGCTACAGGACTCTTGTTTCTTTGAAAAAACAACCAGTTTTTCCTTGGAAGGTGCTGCTGCAGCATCTCTAAATAGCCTCTAATGCTGTTTGAAACATGTCTTGTGCCATTTTTAAATGCAACCCTCTGGCCTGAGTTGCTTTATAAACCACTTTTATCTTCACCTGTTCAACTGGACTGATTTCCAATTTTAAAAAGTGCCATATAACCCCATTCAGGGGAGCCTGAAACATTTAAATACACAAGGGATCCAGAGGAGCCAATGCATGAGTTTCTATTGTGATACATGCCTGCATTTGTTATCAGCTGGGGGTCCATCTCAGTCATAGATGGAGCTCTTTGTGGCTTAGCATGCATTCAGACTCTCTTGAGAACATCATACACACACGTGTGTCTCTCCTCTGAAATATCATGTCTCACTCTGTTTTCCCTTCGATGGTGGTGGTAATTTTTTTTTCTGGTTGCCATGGGATGGCTGTTGAGTGGCCTGTTGCAAATGTTGATCTGAATACATTTTCTGGTGGACAAATGTCTGTATTGCACACACACAAACCCATGCCTGGCACTCATCTCTCTCAGCAGAAATGGTGAAGACCAGATAGACTTGGGGTCTTGAAGTAACCTTGAGGTCGGGCCCCCAAATCAAACTTCTGCATCAAGTTCATTGGTTCTTGATGGCAGGGTGGAGAAGCTTGCACGGCTGTTCTTGTCTGGGCTGTCCCTACTCTGTGGATAAAACAGATGTTAGGTTATTGCTCCAGCAGCTTTAGTAGCTACTAGACACACGCTGTCTCTATGGGCCAGTTTTTCAATAAGAGCTTGACTACCATTCAGACACCTAAATAAGTGGAGAGATTTTGGGGTGCTGAGTTCTGTTTGAAAATATGACCCTGCATGTGTGTCATCACCTATTCGTTTGCAATGGTGTTGTAGCTGTGTTTGCCCCAGAACGTTAGAGAGATAAGGTGGGTAAGGTCATATCTTTTATTAAATCAGCTTCTGTTGGGGAGGGAGACAAGCTTTCAAGACTCTCCTAAAGAAGAGCTCTTGTGTAGCTTGCAAGCATGATTCTCTCAGCAACAGAAGCTGATCCAATAAGAGAAAGGACCTCCCTCACCTTGTCTCTGTCATTATTTATGATATATTTACATTGTAGTAGCACCTAGGAGCCCCAGTCTTGGACCAGGACCCCATTGTGTTAAGCGCTGTACAAACAAAGAACAAAAATTGGTCTGCCCCAGTTGTCTCCTCCATTTTGGTTACTGGGGTATGTGAAATATTATTTGATTGCAAGATGATAGTTTCTCTAGCAGATTCCCAGTGACAGAGGAAGGGTATTTTTTGTCTTTTTGTTACTCCATCAGAACGGAGGCCCTCTGTATCATGTAAATGAAGCTCAGCGGATCAGTTTGCAATCCCTCTTTCCTTCAGTGCTACAGGTTAGAGCTGAGGACAAGAGTTTCTGCCAACTTTCTTGGCTGGAGTCATTCACTGGGTTTGTAGGAGCCATACCTGTGTCCAGTGGACTAGTCCACAGTGAGTTGCAAGACTGAGCGATTTACTAATCTATTGAATTCTGTTTGCTATCTGATGCATGGGGAACTGATGTTTTTAAAGAGCTGTGCATTTGATAGCAATCCACCTTGGTGCATTCTGCTCCTTTTAAGCAAAGCCCGTTGGTCTAGTCAGTGGAAGGGGTAGATGTCTTTGGAACGAGTGGGATAAATATGTTTGATTACGAGGTTATTGTTACATGCGTAATAATTAAAAGTGGAGAAAATGGAGGGTGACTTTTTGTTTGCTTATTTTGATGAAGTGGCCGAATGAATGGCTGGATCATCTGGATTTAAGTAGCACAGATGGTACAGAATATTTTATGGCTTTTTAGGGTCAAATCTTGCTCCATTCAAGTCCCTGGTAGTTTTTCCTTTGCCTTGAATGGGACCAGCATCTGACCCTAGGAGAAAAGTCACTGCTGCTCTCTGATTTGTACGTGGCTACTGTTCTGTTTGCCCCTGTCCTTTCACATACTGCAAAGCCGAAAATGGCAGGAATAGCAAATGTGCAGTGTTGACTTTTCCCTTGCCTTTTGATGGATGGAGGAAGTTTAGATTCTTGCAACCTGTGATGAGAGATTTATATGGACTTGACTACCCCATCCTAAAAAGGGCCTGGCCTTTCCTGATGGCCATCAGTGCAGCAAGGATGGAAGCTGTATTACAGACAGAACGCAGGGGTTCTTATGCCCCGTGTGGGACAACGATTCCTGTCTGTGCTCCGGCTTCCTCTGTTGCTAGCTTTGGTAGAGCTGCTCTGGTGGGTGCAGCTGGAAAATTATGGCTCTTATATTTTGCCGATGAAGATGCAGTTAGGGGACCTAGTCTTGCAACTCATGTGAATAATAGCTATTGAGTCCACTTACACAAGCTATCCTATTACATCAGTAGTAACAATAATACCTAGATGTTCTGTAATGCTTTTATCCACAGATCCCAAGGGCCTTACAAAGCGTCATTATCCCTTTTTTAGAGATGGGGAAACTGAGGCACAGAGCCCTGGTGTGGCTTGCCCAAGATACCCCAGCAGGCCAGTCTCCCCTGTCCTAGTCCAGTGCTCTATTCACCATGCAACACTACCTCCCTCACAGTGTTCCTTCCTATACTAAGGATTGCGCGTTTGTCTTAATTGGTGGAACTATTGTTTGGCCCAATATGTGCTCTAGCATTTTCTCTTCCCAGACAGCATCTTTGTTGATGTGATTTAAAAGAAAAAAGGTTTAACATTTAAACTTCAAAAGCTGACACTAGAGTGAATCAGAATTTTAATTTTTCATTATCTGGATGGAAAGAGTTTTTAAGAGAGATGAAAACCTCTGTCCTCCAGTTGCAAAGTCACGATTCTCATGGAGTGAATTAGGGATTACAAATGAAAGCGAGAGAATGCATGGGCAAAATGATAATGAGGACTCTCTCTTTTTCTTTGCATGTTTTTTGCTCTTAAATCTCTGAGTATTTGGTTCTAGCAAGGTCTTTTTAATTAGGTAGCTTTATGCAGAAGCCTCCTTTTGAATAGCCTTGAAATAAACCCTGGCACATGCCTCTTTGAATTAAGGAAAGCCAGCATTGTGGACCAGGGGAGCCATCCAGTTCAGGAATTGTGTGGAGGAGGATCTCTATTGCAAGACAGGGTTTTTCTTTGGCCCTGATCCTGCTTGCAGGTCACTTCAGTCACAGGAGATGTTCCATGGAGTTTGGTGGGATCCCTTAGGTGTGTGAAGTTACTCAAGTGCCTCAGGGTAGGCGGGATCAGGATCTTTGTTTTTTAGGAAGAAGAAAAGACTGAGTAAGGGAGGGAGGTGGGTTGCTAACCCTTTATTCTGAGGCTTGTGATATTTGACCTTTTTCTTAAAGCCCTAGCTACTGCGGTATTCCATGATGATTTCTGCTTGCATTTTAAAATCAAAAGGAAGGTTTTAGGGCTCACAGCTGGGGAGGAGGTTTTGTAAACCTGAACTGTAAATGATCTAAAACCAGAGGGTGAATATTTAAAAAGAACACAAATGTTAAAAATCTTGAGATTTAAAAAAAACCAACAAAAAACCCTAATTTTTTTGGGTGGCTGAATCATGATTTTTGAACACTTGGGCTGTTGACAATGGTAAAAGCATCCAGCTAGATCCTTCACCGTGTGGCCCAGTTGCAGGATGTACAGCACAATATATATTATGCAATTCCAAAGCTCTTTGCTGACAGTCCAGTCCTACAGTGAGTTGTAACTAGAGCAGGAGACTGTATATCTGCATTTGTGAGCTCTGGTCCCAGCTCTGCCACTAGTTCACCATATGACCTGTGAGTCACTTAACCTCTCTGGCATCAGTATACTTTTTTTTCCCCTAAGTTTTAGGATAATAAGATGATATTGACTTCTGTTGAGGTGGATATTGAGACTGATTGGCCCTTCTGCTTCAGTCAATATTTATCTCAAAGGAAAATAAATCTTCATGTTCAACAAAACAAGAAGTCAGTATATGGATTGTTAGATCTATGCTGATTAATTGAATCAGAAATGTCAGATTGGAGGGGGGCAAGGGAATCAATGTGGATTTTCTTTTCATAAGTCACTTTATTGATAGCATCTGCCCAGTGGCCTATGGTGAAAGAGAAGCAAAAAAATTAAAGCTCCCTGAAATATTTGAATTTTGCAAGTCCTGGTGCCTGGGGATATGTTTTGTTTGTTCTTTGTGCTGAATTACTATACAATCACTCTGAAAACTGCTGAGAGGAGGGGGAGATGCCTGCTTTGGTGTATTAGCCATATCTCCTGACTTTCAAAATAAAAACAAAAATAGTAAAATGTTATTTCTGTACTGAACTCCTGTTAGCTCTCCAGTGTCAACACAGCTACAGGGGAGGCAGCTGGATTCTGTTCCGTTTTATGTGCATCCTGGTTCATGGAATTCTGATCAGCCACATCTGTGCCAGTGGGGCTGCTCCACAGGCCTCACGGAGAAGCTAATCAGAAAAACCTCCACTAGTGGGGATGTTGTGTAAGATGGAAGGCGCTCAGCTTGACTGGGCGTTAGGGTGGGGTGGAGGGAGGGGGAGTTTGCCGGGCTGGCCATTGAGGGGAGGAAGTGGGAGTAAACATCCTTTTACTTATAAACTGAACATGTTTGATCTGGAATTGCTGGGAGACACTGACCGTGGGATCCCCCAATGCCCTTTTTAGGCCTCATTTGCAATTGAATGGCTCTTTGCGTCAGTGGAGGGCAATGCTACCTACTGTCAGTGGCAGATAGATGTACCTTGCCTGCGTTAGTGAAGTAATGAAATTTTTCAGATGCACCTGACTTTAGACCGTGTTTTGGAAACGATGCAGCCTCTGGTGCCTGGGAACAAGCAAAGCGACCTTGCTGTCCCGTGTTCAGCAGAACATTAATATTCTACAAACAGAAGGGTTTTTAAATAGCATTTAATTCTGTTTTAATGTAATTTTGTCTAAGCTTGCAGTGAAACTCTGCCCAAAGGCACTAAGTCAGGTCTTATACTGCAGACCTGAGACTACAGAGAACGCATCAGGGCCTTAAATACTCGCTAATGCCTTGCAGCAAACTTGCAAAGGCGTTTGAAGGCACTTACATTTATTACTATTATCGACATTTATAAGGCACCTATTACTGCATATTAGAGCCAGGCGTTCTGTATTTCTTCTCCCGGTTTTTTTATTGGGCGATGACTATCATTGTAGCACCACAGCAGGATGCATTACAGCTGTCATGGTGTTTAAAGTAATAGCTGTACTCAAAGCGTCCTACTTTCCTGATTCCCTGTTGCCCTTTTGTAGCTGTTGGACCTCTCAGGTTCATTACTCCGGCTGTGGGGGGATCTGATGTTGGCAAAAAGACCCTTCTCTGCCTGGGTATATATGAGCTAGAGTGGCTTTGCCTTTGGAAGCCAACCTGTATATGGGACAGGAACACCTTTTTCTATGGAGATATAAACATCCAATTGAGACTTGTTTTTGCATCCTAGCGTTGGTACCTTTCAATATGGGAACAGCGCTTGAAAAATCCACTCTCCAGCAGGGAGAGAATGGAGTTTCTCTGATGAATGTGGGGCCCCGAGTCACCCATGACTGTAGAAGCTAAGCTTTCATTGAAGCAGACTATCTTCTAGCTTTGTGGTTATGAAGAAAACATCCTGAGTGTAAATGGATGCAGTGTGGTCTGTCTTTGTCTGCAGACAGACTGCTTCAGTAGCCTCAGCAACTGCCCATATCTTTGCCTAGGGTCTGGTATAGACTATAAAAGGTAAGGGTGTCGTCTTTTTTTTCCTGTTGGGGCACAAGTGTAGTGTGGACACAGCAATAGCAGATAAAGGTGCCTTATATCGGTATCGGTTATTCCCCTTCCTGAACCAGAATAAGCTGTATCAACATTAGCACTTCTGTACCAGTATAAATGCATACACGCTAAGGGGAGTAGTCCATCTTTAAATATACCCGTATAGTTCAAAGTGGCAGAAGTCTAGTGTAGACAAGCCTTCAATGGCAGCAGAGTGAAAGTGACGGCCCTCTGAGCAGTCATAGGTGCTGTTGAGCACCTGGGGGCAGCAATGAAATCATCAACACTCCTTAAAACTTGACAGGTCTGCCATTGAGCAGAGGAAAGGGCGTGAGAAAGAGAAAGGAGACCAACAAAACTGGAACTGGGGGAGGGATAGAATTGTTGCGATCTCTTCCTCCTTCCAGCCAGTTCTGGAATGGGAAGAAGAAGCACAAAGCTCCTTATCTCTTGCAGCAGCTAATGGGGAGTGAAGTTTCAAATCCATAAAATATGGAAGATGGCGTCTCCGAAGCAGGGTCCAGGGTAGAAACACCAGTGCCTTTTCCTTTGCCAGCAGCTGGCAATGCCAGAATTCTCTTACAGCTCATTTATCTTGAACCTTACCGGTCAGTGTCCCATCTCGCTTAACTGGTTGACTGCCTCATGGAGCTAGTCCTCCATCTAATAGGTGCCTGCTAAATAGGTTTTTTCCCCCCCAGCATTGCCGAGGTAGTGACTTGGTGCTAAAACTGCAGGTGAATCCTGGTGGGTTGGTTTTAGAGTTCTAGGCAGCTATCTTTTAATTAGGAAGAGGAATCACTGAGGCCGGATGTTACAGTTGTTCATGAGAACACAGAAATCCTTCTGTTTACTGAACATTGTTTAACTTGTTTTAAAGACAAGCTTGGGAGCGGGAGAGAGAGACTCTGAATCAGAGTTTTAGAAATAAAACAGTTGACTTAAGACACATCCATTGATAGTTTTCTCACACAAGGAGATGCCGCACAGATATTCCACATACTGTAGGAGCAAAATGTGTCTGGTGTGTGATGGGATTATTTTTAATGTGCTAATAAGCAAGCCGTCATCAGTTATTTAAACGATCTTAGAGTGGAAGGCATCTAGCTACTGCTGCAGGAATCTGGTGGCAGGTACCGTCTGCTTTGGATAATTCCGGGTTGCAGTGCAGAATTGCTCATTCTGAAACACTGGTAGTGCTTTAAATCATAAAAGCTTAAAAATCTAGGAATAGTGGTTGGAGTGTATTGGGTGAAATTTCCTCACTTGTCAAAAATGGTGAAGTGGGATGATGAAGTACAACTTAAATCCTTCGCATATGGTGATTAAACCAGTCTGCAAAATTCTACTCATCCATCTAGCTGGCTCAGTAACTTTTTAAAACAGGAGTAAAGTGTCATAATTTCCCCTGTAGCCCTGTTGCACTACATTTTTGGCAAGGAGAATTTTGTTCTTGGGCTTGTAAATTTTCCATTGGATTAACTAGTGCGGCGTGTAGAGCACACACCACCCATCTGTTATGGTTTAGTGAGAACGGATTTTGCAAAATATTAGATGATTGGCCATGACCACCGACTTCAGTGCTTCAGAGAATAAGTTTACAGCCTTTGAGATCAGCAGTGAATTCCTCCTCTGACCCAACCGTGTGCATCACTGCACAGTGTCTGCACTGCATGGTGCATTTTATAGGGTGCTTTGTTGTTTTTTTTAACTACTTCTTCAGCATTCTGCATTCGCTATTCCTGGCAGAATATGTAATTCAGACTGAAATAGATAACTAAGAGGAGATTAGGCTGCAGCTATGTCTACACTTAAACTGCTACAGCCGTGCCAGTGTACAGTGCTTCAGTGTACACACTCACTACAGTGATGGGAGGAGTTCTCCCATTGGTGGAAGTAATCCACCTCCTTGAGAGGTGATAGTCAAGTCGATGCAAGACATCTTCCAATCGCTATCTACACCAAGGGTTAAGTCAGCTTCATGACGTTGCTTGGATGTGTGGATTTTTCACGCGCCTGAGCAGCACAGCTGGGTTGACCTAACTTTTTAGTGAAGACGTGGCCTGAGAGGTGCTTAAGATACTGGACTGTGACTGAAGGTTTGTCTACACTAGGAACACTGCAGCTTACTACACTTCCTACGGTGATGGAAGAATTCTTCGCTTGACTTAGTGGTGTCTACACCAGGGCTTATGTCAGCCCAACTACATCACTTGGCTTTAATTCCTGGCTCTGCCACAGACGCCTCTCTGTATGACCTTGGGCAAGTCACCTAAGCTCTTCAGGACAGAGACTCTGTCTTCCTGTGTGTATATTCAGCACCTAGCCCAATGGACCCCTGATCTCTGTTGGGGCCGCTAGGCCTGCTGTAGCTGAGAAGAGAAGAGAATGGCCGAAAGCCTCTCAAACCTATTAGCGACAGCTGTTCCTGGGGCTTCTTGCTTGTAGGAGATGAGGTCTCTGCTGATATTGGACTGGAATGGGGGATGCCTGATTTCTGGGGGCCCAGTTGCAGTTATCAAGGCTGCATTCTTAAAAGGGGAACATGACTGCAAATATGATAAACCCAGGTCTCAGAAAGAGCATTTCTGCATTGCTGCCCTGATTGTTCCAAAGCAGACAGCGCATGCTGTGTCTTAATAACAACGTACGTTCTCCCAGAAGTAGATGAATACCTTTCAGTCTAAAACCCTTTAAATAGCCCCCAAATAAGGTTCTTAGTCTGTCTGGTTTCTACTTGCCCTGCACCAGTAGTGCTGATACAGGATTTTGCTCATGTCTCAACTAGATCAGGAAAAAAAACCCACTAATCTTCATCAACAGGCAACTTTTCTTGCTTATTATTAGCACATTAAAAATAATCCCATCACACATAATAGACCCCTCTTGCTTGCCCTATAGGTGGAATATCTCAGTTGTAGCTCCATGTTTGAGAAAGCTATGGGTGGAGGTTTTTAGTTTAAAGTGTTCTATCTCTAAGGGCTTGTCTTCACTTACCTCGGAGATTTGGCGGCAGTCGACCGGAGTTACACAAACTATGCAAAAAAACTTGCGTCACTCCTGTCGACTTCTGTGCTTCTGTTCTGTGCACCATCTTCACTGCACTGCACCGACGGGAGAAGGTGGTCTTAATATGTCGATTTCTGGATCGACTGAACGGGTCTTCACTGACCGCTCAGTCAATCCAGATAAGTTGATCTGACGGCGGCGAATTTGCTGCCATCAGTGAAGACGTAGTCTAAGCTTTTGAATTGAAAAGTCAATGCTTCTCAAGCTTATCGTGAAAGAATTGTTGCCATCTTATGTGTATTCAGTAGCTACATGAGTTGGATCTGATTTCAGATCCCTGGGGACAATTTGCCGTGGCCCTGATTCAGACAAGCCCTCTGAATCAGGAGAGCACTGAAGTGGATGCTTACGTTTTATCAAAGTTAATGGGACTGAAGCTGAACGTTAACTATGTGCTACACTGAAGAAGAATGGACCTGGGCATGTACTTAAGTGCTTTCCTGATTCAAGCCCATATCATCATGTCAGCAGTCTTGAAGACACCAAGAACTGATGTCCCAGTAACCCTGCAGTGGTCTATTAAGGCACCTTTAGAAGGGCGGGATATGGAAAGTGTGCCCTTGCGCTACTCATTCACTGTGCTGGTTCTGTGGAAAGGGAGGACATTCCATCTCCAGGGTGGTCAATCTGTACTCTCATTCTTAGTTCTCAATTGTTTGTTTCATGTTTTGCTTGCTTTTGTCCGCTGCTGGCCAGTCAGTGGCCCATCCCTCCCTAGAGGACAGGGGCCTCTTCTGCAGTCTTGGTAGGTTCTGCCCACCAACCTCAGTTATCAAATAGCACCTTTCCTCGGGCTGAGCTAATTAAATACACACACCAAATACAGGAGCCAGAACACCAGATCTCAAGGCTGCTATGACAGAGATTCTCTCCATTGCACACTGACTGCAAACGTGGAAATGGAGTAATGGGACTATGGCAACAGAAGTGAGGCTAGATGAGCAGATTACATCTGGGTTGGTGGACAGGTTCTTTAATGTCGTTTTAAAGAAGGCTTGACCTCAATAGGAAAAAGTCCCTCCGTAGGACCCTTATTTCCCTGTAATAAGGGACAAGCTGTTTTCCTCTAACCCGCAGACTTGTTAGGTGAAGCTCTCGTGTTCTTTTTCCATGCAGTGCATCATAGATAGCTAGGAGCCTTATTTATATGGAAAAAATTAATAGTTTGACCATTTGATACAAATAATAAGCTGCTCCTCCACCGTGGTGACTTCCTGTACTAAGTCTTGTTATGTGGCCTGTGAGGTTTCAATTCCATGAACTTCCATGGAGTTCTCTTATGTATTTAAATAAATTCTCATGCGTTCTTATTTATTTGTATGTGAGAGTAGTGTCTAGAGACTCCAACCAAGACAGGGCCCCAGAGCAACATTATTTCTGCCCACTGGTGGGTGGATTTGTTACGGGAAGCAGCATGGTGTTTTGGATAGGGCACGAGACTGGCAGTCAGGAGACATTGGGCCAGATCCTATTTTCAATTACACCATTGTAAGTCCAGGGTAATTCCCTCGCTTTCCCTGGTGGTGGTCTGGGTTTGTACTGGTTAGCTGGATAGAATTTGACTCAAGGTTCTTTCCTTGACACTGCGTCTGATTCTCTCTGAGATCTCGGGTTGAACAGACTGCTTTAACGTGTTTAAGATAGATTGCTTCAGTTTTCCCATCTGTTTTAAACTGAAATAGAATAAGGAGAGGATTATTATTTTTTCAATAGGTCCTTTAATTACCTAGTAATGCAAAATGCTCCAGATGGTCATTTAAGGTGAAAAAAAATTTAGTTTAAATCCTAGTTACTTCCAGAGACTTACTGGAGGAGGAGAATTTAAAAAAAAAAAAAATTAAATCTTTTCCATTATGTTATGTTTGCTGAGTCAGACATCACATTGTGTGAGCATTGTGCGATCACATAATGAGTCACTATTGTAATGTAGTATATACATCTCCACATGCCCACGGTCTCAGCTGAGGTGTCAAGCTACGTTGCAATCTTAGCGCTGCAGCTTGCATGGCAGTAATAGGCATCGGTTCTTCAAAATGCAATAGTTGGACTGCAAAGGTGCTCTAATACATGGGTAAAACTGCCCAGACAATTTGCATTCTCCCAACATGTTGGATATCAACAGAATAACAATGAATTTCATGACTAATGCAATTTTAAGGTTAAAATTTTCATTGCACAAACGGAGCTTATTTTCCTTGTGATTTTATATATTAAAAAGGGAGAAGAAACTACTGGGTCTTATACTCCACAGCTTTCCATCTGTCATGGTTTCCACGCCTGCCAAGTTGGTAGCAAACATTCAAAACTGGTGGAAATTCTACATCTACTCTGCACTTGCCACAGCTAAAGGTGTAAAGCAAAATCCTTTGTATTTTGATTTGCTGAAAAACTATACCCTCAAACTTAACTGTAGCATCGCTGCTAATTCTAATGTACCTGGAGTGTGGTTGAGTGAATCCCGTACAATCCTGGGTCGAAATGGCCCGGCTAGTGGGTTCTGTTCCCTGGACTGCCACTAACTTTCTAATTCAGGGGAGCTCTGAGGCTTAATTGGTTAATTACTGTCTGCAAAATGCTTGGAGAGCCTCAGATAAAATGTTGTTGTAGCAGTGTGAATTGTTCTAACTTCTGGAGTGCCACAGTAAATTGCAAATGATGCTGTAACTCGGTCCTGACATGATACTTAAGTAAAAATCCAGACATTGAGTAGCTCTTAATTGCTGACCTTGGGGGCTTTCTTCCATCTCTCTGTTTGTGTGAGACCTTTTAACTTGCTTAAAATGCCTCCTACCTGTGCCATCCTCTTAAACCATGCAGAACTGGCAAAACACTATCTATCCTTGTCTCAGAAACTGGTGCGTGAGTGAGTCTGTGCAGCCTAACAAGTAACCATGTGTAAACTACAGACAGATTTGGACTGTGCCTTCATCTTTTGAACACTGTGCGGTGACTCTGATAACCTTGCAAAAGGCTGAAATCCCATGTGCTATCTGCTAACTGCACAATGGCTAAAACTCCCTTTTCCCACACTCTCTCGGCTGGTGATTTGTCTTGTCTCCCCTGCAGCAATCACACCACATCTGGTTGGTCAACCTGAGAACAGTGGTTGTGTTGCTGGGGGTTAGCTCATCACTTACCATTTACAATGGTTAGACTGCTTACGCTTAGTTGGGAAAGATAGAGGCATGGTGTATATCCTGGCATCTTAGCCTGATGGCTCTTTATTTTAGCTTGTAAGGGATATGGGCAGATTTGGGAATCCCGAATGCATCTCAGTTATTGCAGTGAGTGTGCAGTTAGTATCGGAAAAGAAGACCTTGAATGCTTTATGCTGAATTTCTCTGTGAGAGAGAAACAAACAAAGCTGGCAGAAAACCACAGCATTGGCATTATGAATCGTTATTGTTCCTTTTCTTCCTCCCACATGAACTAATAATGAGCATTTCTACCTCATTTACTCCGATGGATGGATGGACATGTGTGTATATCCTCTTTTGATGAATTTGTTTGGGGTGGGAGGAGGGTGTGGATATTTTGTTGTTGTTAACTCTGAGTTTCCTGAACTGGTTTCTAATAGTGGGTGTGGCTGGGAATCTTAGAAGACCCAGAATGGGATATAAAGTTTTTCACCTGGTCATGGAATCTAACCCAGCTCACTGACACATTTTCATTTCCGATATATCAGGGGTGCAGTGTGGTGGGAAGGGATATATGTGTTCTAGAAACATCATGGTCTAGTGGATAAAGCCCAGGGTTCGGAGTGAGGAACTCCTGGGTGTCCTGAAAAAAGTTTGGTTTTTCTGAGCATAATTTTCTTGAGCATCAGTTTTCCCACTTGTAAATTGGGGAGAATGACTTATTTACTTCCCTCCCATGGCTGTCATGAGCCACAACTAAATAATGGGCCTAACCCCACTCCTAGGGAGGTCAATGACAAAACTCCTTCTGACTCCACTGGGAACAAAGTTGTATTGCTTGTTTGTAAAGTGCCACATGGAACATGCTACACCCTTTGGTGGTGTAGACGGGAAGAGAACTTGAGCATTGCTGGACTCTGCCCCATAGTCTGAAACTGTTAGAACCAAATGCCCTGTAGGAGTGTACGTGGTTGGTCTCTCTTGCCCCTTAGAAACATCCATTTTAAATGTAGGAACTCCCAGATCAGATCAGGCCAATGGTCCATCTAGTCCAATATCCTGTCTCTGACACTAGCCAGGACCAGCCCCCTTAAAAGAGGGGGCAAAAAATCATGGAGGAGGCAGTTATGGTACATGCTGCATACGAAGAGAGCTGCTCCCTAGTCCTCTTCAGCTAGAGGCAGGTCTGTGCTCTGAATATAAAGGTTTATATCTCTTCCAAAACTCTTGGGTTATGTATGAAAATGTTCTCCAAAAAAAACCCTTTTTAAAATTTCTCAGAGGGGAAAACAGGAACATGTTGTTGGAAGCTCTTTTGCAGTATATATTTTCCCCGTTCTAGTAGATGACACGCTGTTTGGGACAAGGACAGCATTGTGGGTGTGCTGTAACTGTAGTTGTATTTTTATGCATTTACATGTACCCAATGCATGTTTCTAAGCATCTGCTTAAATAAAATAAATAGCGTTGGCTCATAGACATCTTACATACGTATAGGTTTTTCTGGTCTCTCTCCGCTGCCCACCTCTTGGATTGCCAGCACCTTCACTTGGATGTAGAAAGAAATAGTAGCCTAAATTTTTGAAAGTGATTAGTAATTTTCGGTGCCTCAGTTCTTGGGCTATCTTCTTGAGGCATCTTGAAATGAGCTGGATTCTTTGAAAGTGCTCAGCACTCACCCACTGAAAACCAGGCCTCTAATGATGGGCACCCCAAATCACTCGTCATGTTTGAAAGCTTAGGCTGGTGTTCCTAAGTAGACTTCCTAGCTAAATTCTAACACATTTGAACTCCTTGAGTTCCTTATGCATTGTATTCGTGCCCTCTGTGTACCTCCTTTCAGCCAAACTCTGACCATTGAGGATATATTAACTGTAAAGAGAAGACAGCAAGTAGTTTCTCAGTGCACCTGAAAGGAAATGTCTTGTCGGTGATAATTTGAGTCTTATAAATATACTTCAGTGAGTTTTGTTTTCTTTCCCAGCAGAATTTTTTCCCACGCCTCTTAAAGTGTCACTATATAAATAAAAAGAAAAGGCCCCCTAGGGCAGCCCACTCACACAGCAGATTATTCCTCCCTGAATTCCTCTTAATTTCAGTAGGCTGCCAGGGGCCATTGTTTTGCAGGCAGCTTTTAATATCTGTCCAGCCTTCAGGTCCATAGCTTGACATTTCTCAGGGGCCTGCTCTTTGACAATATATCATCTTGGCTCAGCTATAAAACTATAGCTAAGGGCTGGTAATTTCCAGTCCATTATGGTGCTATCATTCACCATTCCAGGTGTGTGGTGAATTTCACATCTGAGTACCAGCAAGTTTCAGATGTCCATGATTGTCCCTTTTGCAGAGCTATAGAATCCAAGCTCCATTTTTACGTACAAATAAATTATAAGAACAAGGACTGGTATTTGTACTTCTCTCTAAACAAGGGGGTGCTGCAATTCTATAGGTCTCTTTCATGCTATAATTTGAGACCTGCTGAATCTGATCGGTTTTCTCTCTTTCACTTACTTTAGGATGCTTTAATTTCTTGACCTTTTCAAAGACAGTGAAACACTGATGTTACAAGGCTGGATTTATTGATAGCCACGATTCGTACATTCAGTCGGTACGCAGTCTGCCTGGAGCAGGAATTTGGGTGTACAGTAGACAGGGAGGAATGTGGGCCAGGAGATTAAAACCATCCCTGACTATAATCCTCGTTGCAGTAGGTAACCTCTTAATCATGCCTCTCGCTCTGATGCAGAAGGAGAACTTGTTGCAATACCAAACAAGTCTTTCGGGTAAGAATATGATTCTCTGAAAAGAGGAAAATCACCACTTGCATTAGCATCTCAGAAGATGAATGGGTGCCAGGAGATTGTGAGGCATCTTCGAAAACTGCAGCCATTACAGGTCTACCTGCCTGTGGGGCAAGTTTCATTCGAACAGGCCGAATCGCTGTTTTAAAAACAACAGAAATATAACCAAACCTTTCCTCCCTGCTGCAGAGATGGGATTTTTAAGGTTCTAGGGCTACAGGAGTGACTTATCTCCAGGGAATATAGCAACCATCATAACAGGAGTGGAGATATATAGTGTGGAACCAGGCTTTTCCCTTATGCTCCATAACTCTTAGTTGGGTTATTTAAAAGAAAATTGCAGAAGAGGTCACTAGATTTATGTTGATTTAACCAGTTACAGATTCTTACCACCATGTTCCAGGCAGGTACTATCACATACTTCTTATAACTGAGAGGCAACTATGGCTTATGAGACCAGTTATGGCATGTCTAGGTGCATGCACCGAGTGTAGTGGAAAGTTGCCTTCTTGCAGTTATAAGAGAATAGGTGGCTCCAAGAGTAAAGGAAAGGCCATGACTTCAGGGGCTCAGACAGGGACATAAACTGTAATCCATTGTCTCTCCTTTTGCTATTTCAATAAAATTTGCCCAGGCAGCTCCTCTTGATTTGGGCAGGATGCAAGGCAAGAGAATGGCCCCTTTAAACTGCATCTCAGGCCTGTCAATTCA
>ML675623.1:6598285-6624733 GCA_007922155.1 Mesoclemmys tuberculata | reverse complement strand
TCACTGTTTAGTGACAATAGCTGTGTCCCTCGAAAAGCTTACATTACATTAAAATTCCAGCCGACAGGCACATACCGCGGTTTTGATTTTCAGCTAGCAAAAATATTGCTGATTACTGTAACCAAAATTATCCTACACTCTTGTTTGTTGTTTTTATTGGACGTTAAGTTGGTACCAAGTATGGATTTAAAAAAAAAATATATCCCTGCTCACTGGCTGGGACTGTCGACTTTAGTTTATGAACATCTCAGTCAGTGAGCAAAGGTAAAGCCAGTAATTGCTATTTCACCATTGCCCATTCTCTTTACATTGGCCTGATTCTCCTCTCACGTGGTGTAAATCAGGAATAAATTGGATAAGGTGAGTGGAATTCCACTGGCGTAACACAAGCTTTGTCCACGCTGCAGTGTGTAGCTACACGCATCCGTGAAAGGCTCTGGCGGTGGGGAAAGGCTCTGGCAGCAGGACACTACACTGTCTACGCTGCTGTTGCTATTTATACACGTGCTAGGGGTGCATGCTCTCTACATGTCACCATGAGCAGTGTGCAGGGTAGATGTACCCACAGATACGAACACAGCAATTGCTGTATCGAATGAGACTAGTGTCGCATCTAATCCAGTATCCTGTCTCTAGCAGAGGCCAGCTACAGAAGCTACAGTGCAACAACATGGAGTAGGCAACTAAAGGAAAACTTGCCATGTGGGCACTAATTGGAGGCGGGTGTATACCCTGGACTATGAGGACTTGTGTATGCCTCCCAAACTCCTGTTTTGTGATTTCTTTACTCCTTGCCATTGTAACTTTGGATGTTCTTATTGCCCATAGAAACAACCGATCCTTTTTTGAATCCTGCTTCATTAAGTCTACAGGGTATCTTGTCTCAGTGAGTTCCATGGGCTGTGCGTTGCATGAAGGCAGGTCAGGACCCCCCCTCTCTTTGTGGAATTAAGATGCAGTACGTGGTTACAAAACGGAAGCTTTTCTTTGGGCCACATTCATCCTGGATGTAACCCCACTGATTTCAGTAGTTACACCCTGTCACTAATCTGTCTGTGGAACACAGCTTTTAGGCTACGTGGGAAGTGCACGCAGGTCAGTCCAGTTAACTCCACCCCTGGGTGCTGCAGGGCGTCTTTCTAGCAGGGCGTCACTCAACTTATGGCCGGCCAAGGCCTCTCAACTGTCTCATCCCCTCTCGGTGTCCCTGGGGATGTCACCAAACAGCCTGTGTCAGCAAAAGGGGTTAAACAAACGAGAGAGAAAGAAAAGCCTGTAAGGAGCTCCCTCCAGGATATGAGCCTCTTACTTCAGAGGGAGCCTGGGAGCATCAAAGTCCACTTCTGAGTTAACTGGGCTCCAGTACAAGTCTCTGTTCTTTTCCCCTTCAGTGGAGGGGTTCTGCATCCTCCTCCTTCCTGGGAAGGGGCCATGTAGCTTGGCAATCTGCTTTCCAGCTGCCTCCAGCCGACTGGAGCTGCCTTTTTTCCACTCCTCCGGTCCTGGCATGATGCCCCAGATCAGGGGGTTTGGGCCACCCCAGCCCAAAGCAACTCTGTAACCCTTTCCATGATACTGCAGGGTTTATCTACCCACTCACACACCCGATTGAAATTAGCCCTTTGTGACAGTATCTGTGGACAGTAATAAGGTGTTTCTAGCTGTGGACAGAATTCACTTTCTCTCCTTCTTTCTGACATTTTGTTGTCAGGAAAGTGTCCCCTTTAAATCCTGCAGCATATTTACACTAATTATTGGTGTAGTGTCCTGATGTTTGTTTTGTTTTCTTTGTGCATCGCCTGTACCTAAGTGAGGACTTAAAATAGAATCTCTGGACTAGAAAAGGTCACGTGAGAAGGCTGCAAATTCCCATTGGTTTTCTGTTGGATACTCCTCTTCACGGTCCTGTTAACATGTTGGTTTAATGAGTGCGTTTTACTCCAGGGCAAGGCTGCGTCTGCTTTGAGCTGCAATTTCCGCGGAGGCTTCCTTTTGAAATGGAGCATTCGCTAGGCTGCCAGGTCCAATCTTGTAGGTTTTGTGTGTAATGCATTTACCAACAGAACTAGAGTGCAGTAAAAGGACACAAAAGGTTGCTTATAGATTGAGAGAGACCATATACACCGCACTAGGACGCGTTTCTGCCATTAAAGATTGATTCTGAAATAACAGTGATCTCTTCACCTTTTTGACTCCCATTTCAAATGCATCCATTCTGCTGAATAATTCCAGTGTGTTACTCAAGTGCCTTGTGTCAAAGAATGACTCTGTAAGGGAGAGAGTGAATGTTCTGTGACAAAGCATGAACTGTGCTGGTGTAATACAGACTATCCCGATGCCCATATTTAGCTGGGGGTTTCAATGGTCAATAGCTTGTTGCTAATGCCATCCACAAAAAGAACTGAGTTTCACGTGTCCCTCTCTTTTCCTTCCATTGCAGGCACAAGCATGTATGCTTCTCCAGAAGGCCCTGCAAACTCGGGATTTGAAGCTCTCCATGACAGAGGAAGAGTGGGAGGAGCTGATCAGAGAGAGCACCCATCAGATCACAGAGGTAATAAGAAACCAGCAGGTTAAACGTGGGTAGTGCCTACTTGGATGCCTTTTCTACACCTGTGCCGCATGGACTCATGGGGCCAGATTCAGATGTGATATAATTGCTTTGGCTCCATTAAATTGACGTCAGTGGAGTTGCACCTACTTACACTCGATCTAAATCTAGTCCCCTTGTAGCTAAGGAATGCCTTCTTTGGTGTTCATGCTACATGAACTCCTGCATGTTGTAGGATTTTGCCATTTTGTCTCACAGGTAACAAGTCTCGGATACCTGGCTTTAGGTCTGATAACAAGTGGGTGTAAGTCCAAATGGGAGGGGCGAAGCATGAGGAATAAACTTGCACGGTCATTTTAGGTATTTTAGATTCAAAACACTAATGACATTTTGCATGTACCTTTCGCTGAAGAATCTCAAGGGACATCCCAAATATTATTTTAGCTTTGCAAAACCTCTGAAAGTTGGACCTGTTTTACAACTAGATAAACCTGTAGGCAAAAGAGGTAAAGGGGCTTGACTTGCATAAGGTCAGAGGTGGAATCAAGGTTTAGAACCCAGGAGTCTTGGTTCCTGGTCCCCTGGCATAGACCTGGACCATGCTCACTGCTAATGGCAGATGGATTTTTGCTAAAAGGACCCTAAAATAATTTGTTCTAAACATACAATGATGCAAAGATTGCAGCCCAGCTAAAGCAAAGGGATGCTGAATCCAGGCTGCTTGTGGTGCTTTAGGAGTGAACGTTCTAAAACTATGCAAGAGGTGGTCTCAAGGAACAAATAGGGCTTAATTTCCGTGACTCCTATCGGTTAGTGTCTTACCTGTATTATCATCTTTCTAAGTGTAGCTTGCTTTCTTCACCCCTTTTTAAGTTGGTTATGGTGGTTTTAAGTTTTTATAGCAGGAAGCAATGTTAGAATGTTGGCAACAGATTGAATGGCTCTAAGTTTTTCTTCTTTGAGTAGGAACAAGGATTCCAAGCAAATCTCTTTTAAGAAACTCAGAAATGACATTTGCATTACTCTTGAGAAAGCAGGGAGTCTTGGGTTTCAGTGAAATGTATTTTATTTAATCAGTACATCAACAACATGATGGGTGGGATCAAATCAACCATCTTCTTCAGCAGACCCCCAGCTTCTGTCTCTCCATGTCTTTCTCTAGTTGGCAGGTCCTGTTAAATACCTGCAGGGCTCACAAGAGGTCCCTTGGTCACATCATTGAATTTTATGATGTCTCCATATCATTCAGTTCAGGAAGAGTTTGAGCCTTCTTGCGACCGATCCAATGTTATAACAAGCTGTAGTAGCAACATGAGCTTTTGGTGAGCTGAATGATTCTTCATCCCTTTCCATTTCTATGGATGTGTGTGCTCTAACAAAAATTGCCACAAAGTGCTTTATGTAGATGAGGATTTTCAAGCAATCCTAAAGGAATTAAACTCCTGAATCCCACTGAATGTCAATGATATTTGGGTGCTTAGTCCCCTTTGACTGAAAAATCCCAGTTGTAGGGTATGAATCTCCACTGCCACGCACTAATTTTATAACAGTATAACTCCTTTGAAATCTGGGCAACTATGCTGGTGTAGAACTGACATAAAGCAATGCAGAACTAGCCTCATAAAGTGCTGGTGCAGTGCTACGCTTGGTGGTGGTTATTAATGTGGCTCTGGGACACATGCACTGTGTATAATTCATAATTCATTGTAAAATTTGCCTGTTTCCAGTTTAGTATACAAAAAATCCGAAAAGCGATATATATAGTTCATTGCGAGATTGAATCTGGTGCCAGAAAATTGTTTCCAAAGTTACAAACACTGTAACAGCCCTTACTGCAGAGACAGCTCCAGGTGTTTTGTGGTATTATTGCACAGAGTAACACAGTGCTTGACTGATAGCACTGGAATCGTGCGGTGGCTTGGTGATATAATGGAAAAACTCTTGCCTTGTGTGCATGTGGGCAGAGGTTCAAATCCTGGCTAGTCTCCAGGAGGAAAAGGCACATGAAAGATCCAGTGGCTAGAAGCCGAAGCTGGACAAATTCGGACTATGAATAAGGCACAAATTTTTAAGTGATGTTAATTAACCATTGAGGAGACGCTTGCGTGAGCTCTCATCGAGCTAGTATGCTTAAAAGTGACTCTTCCTGCTGTAGCCAGAGCATCAGGAGGAGCAAGTGACTCGAACATGCGCCTAGCATCTCTGAGACAGGCACGTACGTGGTGCAGCCAGCCTCCCTTGCTGCTCTCCCGTGGCTATTTTTAGCACACTAGCTCAGTCAGCGCTACCATATGAGCTGGGAATCGCACACCCCCACCTAGAAGTTATAGACGTATCCACAGTCAAGACTGGATGTCGTTTAAAAAAAAAAAAAAAGGTGCTGTAGCTCAAACTGATATTGGGGCTTGATGCGGAAATTGTTGAGTGAGGTTCTTTGGCCTGTGTTGTGCAGGTCAGATGAGGTGGTGATGTGCTTATTTCTGGCCTCAGAAGATATGGATGCCTTTGTTTAGCTACAGAATAAGAAGGACATGTGAAGTATCAGTAAGAGTTTCGTGCTCTGCCAAGGTCCCTCACGAGGGGGCTTCAGTCTCTATGATCTGTTCAGCCCATGATCCCTCTGCACACTACCCGTGAGGCTGCCGTCCAGTGCCAGCCGTGTCTGCCTTCTGTGATGTGTCCACTGGGAACGGGACTGAGAGCAGTAACCCCTTTACACAGGCAGCTGTGAGATGGTGGCAGGACTCGCTCGCTACCAGCAGGAGGTTCGATTTAGACAGGAAAGGCTCTGTATTCTGCAGATGTCCTGGGCCCACCCCTTTGAGCCATCTAGTCCCCAAAGAGGTGAAGACGTGCACAATTTGTACCCTCAGGGTCTGAAAAGCTGGAATGTTTCACTGGCTCTTTGCTAATGTGTGCGTCGGCTGTTTAAACAGCAGCCTGGCTCACAAGGAAGCTGTAACCAAGGGGGTTCAGTTCGGCTCTAGCAGCCATCGGTCAGGTTTGCAACAGCAATGCCAGCCGGATTACAGTTTGCTGCAGCAGGCCAAGGCTGCAGGAGAGGAGGAGAAGCCATCTTCTGTGTTTTGCTTTCCCTCTTGTCTTGCCTCGGCTACCGGGGTACGTGCTTCACTTTGGATTAGCAGGATTGTCATGACCCTGGATGGCAGCGCACATTGGAGCCAGGAAGGGAGCCATGTGAGAGACCTGCATCCATGGATATCATTGAAATATCTGCGTGTCCCTGTGAGAAATAGAAAGGCAAAAGAGGGGGGAATGGGTTGTTGGGGAACCGTAGATGGTGAGACAGCTGCTTGAAATAGCAGCCCTGGCAGTTACAGTGCTTTGCCTCCTGTTTATATAAGCTCACTTGACCTTATTTGTTCCCGAACTATTTACACACTCTTGTAAAACATACATAACACAACCTTTTGGGCTTTGTGTTCACCCTCTCCCCGGCCCTTGTGACTGTGCATCCGTGGTGGTAGGATGGCAGGTACATCAGAGAGGATTTGATCTTGCACAGACTGTTTCCTGTGCGTGCTCAGCTTCCCTCTCCCTTCCCCCCCGTGCTGCAAGGGAATCCCCCATCTGTTTGCACAGTCAGCAGCTGCATGCAGCCATAGCCAAATGGCCACGTGCACGCAGAGCCGGCCTCTAGGGAGGGTGGAACTGTCCAGAATCATGTATGGTGCAGTGGTTTTGATCTCCCATCTCCCAGGTGGGCACCTTTTGAAATAATAAAACATTTTACTGGAGTTTTTAAAGTTGCCTTGATTTGGGGACCTAGATAACATGATGGAGGTGCCAGTGAAAAAGGAATAACAATATTTGCCACTCCAATAACACCATTCACATGAGGCTCCCAAAGTGCCTTCTCTATGTTTATTATTAATCATAGTATCTATTCTTACATAGCCCTTTTCATCAGTGGATCCTTAAGCACATTATAGAAGGAGGGTTCAGCCATCACATTGTTGATGTAATCACTAAATAAAAAACATTTCACTCAAACTCAACCCATGAAATGACTTGCCCAGGGTCATGCAGTGGGTCAGTGGCAGAGCCAGAAATAGAACCCAGGTCACCTGAGTCCCAGTCCAGTGTTTTCTCTTGGCAACTTGCTCCCAACTAAACCTCGCAACAGCACCGTGTGTTAGAGAAAGCAGCATTACCCCCATTTTGCACATGGAGAAACCAAGGCACCATGTGCTCAGATGAATTACTCAGGGTCACGCAGCAAGTCCAGTGTTGGAACCTAGGGCTCATGACTTCCCAGCCAGGAGGTCCCACCACCCTTGCTATGTATCTTCATGGAGCTAGGGTCGTGTATCATTGTCTTTGTGGATTATTGGCCAAATCGGCAGCTGATGTCGTGAAGATCTCATGTCAGATGCAGCTGCCTTGAATTCCAGCTTTCAGCTTAGCAGAGCTACCCGAGCATTCCTTCGCCCTCTTTTATTTGTAGAGCTCAGGTTCTCTTTGACAGCCTTCTCTGCTGTTGCCCTCCCTTGAAAGCAGTCTCAGAGCCAGTGGCCCATTGCTAAAGTTTGGTTAGGAACCATCGTAATTCTAGGCCTTGGACAGACTGTTTCAGTACGTTTGTGAGGTACCCCTTGCCAGAGAGCGCACCGGCTTTTCTCTGTTTGAGTCTCTGATGCGGTATGACCCAAGCCCACTTTAACTCTTACATGGGGTTCTGCGGCTGAGGCTGTGTGTAGGCGCGGAGAGTTGAAAGTCAGAGGGAATTGGAGAGGGGTTAAGAGAAGCATCGCTGGAAAGTTGGTATGTGTTTGTTACTGAGCACTTGTGGGAAATCCATTTGTGAAGGTCGAGCTTTTCTTGGCTTGTAAATTGTGGTTTGCTGGTTGCTTTTCGGTTCTTTGTTTTGACCTGCCTTCTCCTGTAAGTACATCCTGGGCAGGTGTGGATTATTTTTTCATTTCCTGTCAGTGTCACATCCTGTACAAAGGGAAGGGTCAGCAGGCAGTGCTGGAATTGGTTGCGTTGGAACTATTCCTGTACTCCACCCGTCCCTGGGCTGAGAACTGTGGGCAGCAGTTGATACCACATCGGAGCGTTAGCCTGTCTATCTACCCTGTAATGAAAACTCTGGGTATCGCTGGTACCTGAGGTGTTCCGAGGAAAGTGCAAAGAGCCAGTGGGCGGGGAGACAGAGAGAGCCCCTCTATCCCCATACCTGATCATTTTAGGTTTTGTCTACATGGGAAAGTGGTTTTTTCCCCTATATAACCCATGGTGTGATTTTAATGTTGATCTAGTTATACTATTATTACACCCCAGTTGCTACTAGAGTGGCTTTTTATGGTGATTAGGAAGAGGTTTAAGCTTAACTGGGAAAAAGCCAATAGTGGAATAAGAGCTTTACATGGAGGAGAAGGGAGGTTATACTGGTATAACAGGTAAAACTTCCCTGTGTAGACCAGCTCTTGGTGTCCAGAATGCATACGTGTGTGAGTCTGTGGGTACATCTAGGCAGCAGCTCGTGTCGATGTGGCCACGCTCACTGTAAACTAGCTAGCGAGCTCTTTAAATTGTTGTGAAGATGCAGCCGTACTTTGAAAGTGCTGTATGCACACTAAGTATTGCGGTGAAAGCGTTCAGTCATGTTTATTACATCCCCTGCACTCTGGCTGTCTTACATGTTCGTCTTTGTCAGTGTTTTTATACGGCCTTAAAAACCCCCATGTCTTCACTCTCAGAAAAAAAGTTAAGTCCGCCAAAATGAACATTACATAGAGCAATGCAGAGTCCTCCAGTGATCCCCTTTTGAGTGGGATCTGCTTGGTCTCTCACGTGGCCAGGGACAAAAGAAGGGCTGATTAGCTGCTTTCTGCACTCATTAACAACCACATCTCCACGAACGCTGGTCCTTTCCAAGCTAAATAATTCTGCCTACCATCCCTGCCTGCGCCTCCTATTTCCTGCACTGTCAGCTGCATGTCTGTAGCTGGGCAGTACAGAATCCACCTGCCTGTCTCCGCAACCTCCGTAAATGCGCAGGAGGGGAAATCAATTTTGAGGTTGGAGGCTGATTTCTCAGCAGCTAATCATTCTGGGGAGGAGATACTGTGCTGCCTCCTCTATAATGTTGGTGGTAGCTACCGTCTGGTTGGGGAGTATGGTTTGCTCGCCCTTCCTTTATGTACAAATGGAGAAAAGCCCTCCCATTCAGTTTGGGGGGGGAGCTTGCCCGGATGCTACCTGTTCTGTGGATAAACAGCGATCTTCTGTCTTCAGGCATTTGTAACCTTTTGCTCTTGCTAAAATTTAATGATGGCGCAAACTGTAGTTAGTAGTTGCCAAAGATGATGAATGCAGGAGAGCAGGGGCTTGGTGGAGCAGTAGAAAGTGGTGTGCTTTTGTATGCCTGACGTCGTGGGTTGGAGCCTGGCTCAGCTCTTGCAAAAGTAGTGAAAATCCGTCAGGGAGGTAGTGGTTAGGCCACTGCTGTGCCACAAGCTCCCTGGGAGACCTTAATCAAGTCACTTAGCCTCTCTCTGCCTCGGTTCCCCATCTGTAAAATGAGGATAATAGCACTTCCTTCCTTTCGGGTGTTGTGAGGATAAATACGTGTGAGATTGTGAGTTGCTTAGATAGTAATGGATCCCATCAAAGTACCTAAGAGTGAATGCTCTGGGTTTTTTATCAGGCTGTTGGTTTTTTTTCTTTTTTTGTTGCTTGGCTCTAACTAGAGGAATCTTTTCTACTTGGAAATCTCTGTTTGATAATGAGAGCTGAGGGAGTGAACTTCTCTCTAAACATTACACTGGACTTCTGTAAGATGAAAAGCTCACTGCGTTGTTTGCTGCTGCTGGAAAACAACATTTAAAGCAATGTTGGAGCGTACCAGGGGATGTAAGGCAGCGCAGAGTAGGTGTAGGTGCGTGTCTGCTGCAGACACTTGGCGTGGTACTCCGGGACAAATCTGTACATCCATCCGTCAGCAGCCGGGTAGGGAAGGGTGGGGATAGCGCGGTGTGTGGAAAGAATGCAGCTTGGCTGTGGGTTTTGTTTGGCTGACTGGAAGATCCATCCCACGGAGTGGTGATTGTTACGTCAGGCTGGCTTCGAGGAGGGGAAGGGCTGTTTGTTTTATATAATGAAATATGCTGGAGGATGTGCCAGAGAGAGAGAGAGAATTTTGAACTGGTGCCAGGGCCCGCAGCTAGGAAATGTGTCCTCCTCTCTCAGTAATGGCATGCTCCCCTGGGATACCATCATGTCTTTCATCAGCCTCGGCTTGAGGCTTTCATCAGCTGGAGGCTGCAGAGCTACCCACACCAACAGGTAAAGGCTTTGAGAAGTGTTGAACACCTGATACACTGCCATGGCGTCTTCCCACTGGCTCCCCTGATACCCCCTGAAAGGAAGGGGATCTCTCAGGTTTGGGTACTCCCGGGGACTCTGGATCATTCCCTGCTCTGCCACAGACTTCCTGTGCAACCTTGGGCCTAGACTTAGCCTCAGTAAAATACCTGTGGCACAGCCATGGCTGTCCTGGGTCAGCGGGCTCAGGCTGTGGGGTCAAAAATCACAGTGTAGGCCCTGCAAGGGGGAGGAGGGGTCCTCAGAGACTGAGCCCAAATGTCTACGCCGTTGTTTTTAGTTCTGGGACCTCCAGTCAGTTGACCTAGGCTGTGTGACTCGGTGCCATGGACATCGTTATATCAGCGTAGACATGCTTCCTGTGTTTCAGATAGTGAGGTGCTGAGATGCTGCTGTGGTGGTGTAAGTACCTGCGAGACAGATAGCTTGTGCTTTGGATCAGACTGGCTAATTTTTTGTTGGTTTGTTTTTAAACTCCTAGTATAACTTGGCTGGAGTAGGGGGAAACTTAAGGTCTGGCATATTTTATAGGACCAGGGTTCTGGTTCTGCAAACCCCTGCATGCAAAGTGACTCCCCATTGGCTTTAGTGGGGCCATGCGCAAGTGCAGGGATCCAGCAGCACAAAGCAGCAGGATCGGGTCTGTATTTCGTTCTGTTTTTAAAGGCCAGATATTTTTAGGTGATTTGAGGCATGTGGTTGCACCTGATCTAAGTTACCATGACGGTGCTTGCATGTATGTGGTGTATCTGCCCTGCTTGCATGTTGCACCTACAACCATGGGAATTATGTCTGCAGAACGGGCATGCAGTGTGCGCCAGTTTGGCTCCAAGAGTTACACGAAACATGGGAGTGAGCCTGACCTTTTTTAGAAGGGAAGCTGAGGGCATTTCTCCTCTGCACTCCCTTCCCTTCTGAAGTTTCCGGGCTACAAATGTGTCATAATTTCCTAGCCTGGGACTATAGTTGTCCTTTCCTGTGTATGTCTATTTCTCCATCTCCCTGCTGTATGCTTTGAGTTACCACTTCTACAGATGCTACATGTACTATTTACTGTCCGTTGTACTTGCATGGCCCCCACTGCTGTGGTATCTAAGCACGTCAGTCTACAGTACCCTCAGCCCTATGAGGTAGGCATGTGCTATTATTCCCATTTGACGGATGAGAAATCAAGGCCCATAGAGACTTAGTGACTTGCCCAGAGTCACACAGGAAGCCTGTGGCTGAGCAGGGACTTGTACCCAGGTTTCTCAGGACCTAGGATATCCCCCTAACCACTGGACTGTACTTCCTCCTGCTTCTTTCCTCTGTGGAAGACAGGTTTTTGAGTCTCTGATTTCATTAAAATCATTCTGTCCAGCATCCGCACCATTGTAGGTTGCACAAGCAACAAGAATTAATGTTGGCTTCTTCTGTGCTGGGTGACTGGCAGTCACTGGCCGTCTGGTTGAGCTTGTCACCAGTAGCAAGTTGCAGGTGATGGTTTTGGGTGGTTGTAGCAGTATGCTGGAGTTTTCTTGCAATTTTTCACTGGTGTAACTAGATCGATGTAGCCTGTCTCATGCAAACTGTCTACATCAGCGTAGACATGCCCTGGAACAAAGCAAGGTTTTTGCTGATGCAGCCTGGGCCTGGATTTAGGAAAGCACTTAAGTCAGTGGGAATAAAGTCAATGCTTAAATGCATTACTGCACCAGTGTAACTGCATTAGTTTAATTACAGTGGCACAAAGTTCTTTAATTTCGAGGGATTTCAAAGACCTGACTTCAAAGGTACTGAGCCAATGCCATTTTGATTTCAGTGGGAGCTGCAGGTGTTCAGTACTTCTGAAAATTAGGCCATCATTCAGGGACTGATCTCACGCCCACTGAAATCACTGGGAATCTTCTCTTTGAGTTCAGCGGGCTCTGAATCAGGAACCTTGTTACTCAGACACGACGATATGGATCTAGTGCCTGGGAATCAAGAACTCTGACTGAATAGAAACGCTCAAGTCTCTGTCTACCATTTTTCCTTCTCTCTGCTTGGACAATGAAACAAACAGCATACAAAGTGGAAAGTAAATGGGGATTTTGAAGTCTTTTTATTTTAATAAACAAAAGTGTTGTTAATTTTCAAAACGTCAAATTATTTTATTTCCCTTCCTGCCCTTTGTCTTTTCTATGTAGATTCTAATGTCTTCAGGGCAGAACTGTGTCTCACTACGTATTTGTACAGCACCTACCATAAGGGGTCCCTAGTTTCAACTGATCTCAGCTACTGTAGTACAAATAATAATGCTAGTTTGGCAGCATCTGATTTTAATATTAAGGATGCTTTAATACAAATCTATCTCTGCTTTGTTTGTGTAAACAAATAATTGATTTTTTTGGGGGGGGAGAGAGGTAAATGACATAAATGTAAGGTAAGCAGACACCCGATATTATTGGGACCATCCTGATATTAAGGGCTTTGTCTTATATCGGCAGCTTTTCTCCTCCCCCCTCCCCACCCTCTGATTTTTCACACTTACTATCTGGTCACCTCAAATAAATGGAGTGTGCATAGTCTGTGGAATAATTTCGTGCATGTGACTATTTTTAATTACACAGCTAGTAATTATTTCCCCTTTTACCTGAGAGATTTCAGAGCCGTGGACTCATGTGTAACCTTGGAGGTTATTGACAGCTCTAGCACAGGGAAGCACAGCTTATACCCGCCAAGAGGGACTAATTAGCAACTTATTGACAGTCAGAGGGAGTGGCGCTGTGAATTGCAGCCTGCAGAACATGGTGGCATTCTTTTGGGGGCTCTGCTTGCTAGATTGGGAGCGCTTGGTGTAAGTTGATCATTAGCTGATTGTATTTTTATAAAAAGTGTAATTCGAGGTGCAGCATCCCTCAAAGATCATAAGATCCCTGCGACGCTGACAGTTATGTAATCATATGTTTCCACTTTATTTTCCTGGAAAGCTGTGCTTCTGCTTGTCTTACCCTGGTGTTGCACTCCGCAGTCCAAGGAGGTGCTTCTCTGGTGGAATAGAATTCTTTATACTCCTCAGAGTCTGCTATACACAAGGGGTTTGAGTCTGATTTCATTTACTCTGCTGTAATGCACGAGTAACTTTTCTGAAGCTGTTGGAGTTGCATGGGTGTGACTGTTGGGTCAGAATGAGACCTGGATGTTGTATGTGATACAGGAGGGATAAACTTCTGTATATGTGTGCTGATATCTATGTTAGGTACTTAGGGAGCCCCCACCACCATAGTATCTGAGGTCCGAGTAATCTTTCATGTTATTTATCCTCTCAACACACCCCTAAGACAGGGCAGTGCCATTAGCCCCATTTTACAGGTGGGAAACTGAGACACAGAAGCGAAGTGACTTGCCCAAGGTCACACAGGGAGTCTCTCGCAGAGCAGTGAACTGGGTCTCTTGACCACTGGAACATCCTCCCTCTTTAACATTTACAAATGTCCAGATTTCTTTACCCTCTTAATTTCATTTTGCATTTGAAGTAAAGTCCTGCTGGAGTTAGGTGAACAATTGTCGAGGAAGAGTTTACTCAGCAAATGTAGTCCTTTGTCTAAACAGTTCATAAATTGTCTGAGACCAGACTGCAATCTTTATATATGTGTTTGCTATTTGAAAATGAATTGAACTGGCTGATACAGGAGACTTGACAGCTCAGGGGGGTCAGCATTTTGAGTTGCAAAAAAAAAAAAAGTAGCTGTGGAGGAGTTTCTGGAGAGATTCAACAGCTCTGTAGTTGTGACTTCGTAACCGTGAGAGTGTGTGTGTCCCAGGACTGCACATATGATGTCACTTGGCACACAGTCACATTGAGAAACTTTCTGCCTCAGTGCCTTTTCACGCTTGTCCCCTATATGAGTTTGTGGCATTCCTGCCTTGCTCCAAATAAACTCCCCCCTGCCCACATGCACAGTATTCGGTCATTCTCTCCCCCTGCCTGGCATTTGGCTTTCTTGCAGTGGGGATTTATTTCAATCAAAGTGATTTTAAATAATTGACTTTACTCATGATTTAAATCAACAAGCAGGAAACCTTGATTTAAATCATCAGTTTTAATCTTGTACTTTTTAGTTATTTTCATAAAGGAGGTTTAATTTTCACTGGTTAGTAACCCTTAATACAGGTTGATTTGCAGTTAAATATAGCGTTTGCACTAAATTTAATGCACTTTTTGCTAATCAGGAAGAAATATATCTATACATATTCATGTAAGCAACTATATAGCTTAACTTAAGTTTATTTAGGTTCTTCATTTTCAAATATTTTATGTTAGACAATGGTGAATGATGCATTTCTTATTTACTGAATTAGGATTATTTTTTTCACCTGTGATTTTACTAGCTTTAGTTGCATAGAAATTCAGATTAAATAAAAAATGCATAAATGCAGCACTTTCGATTTGTTTTGTAAAACTACTTTGAATGTGCTGGGTACAGGAGGAAAATAAATTTATAAAAAACTATCAAAACGTTTTGCATTTAAAACTGATTTATTAAACAAAGAAAGTATCTGTAGTTAGTGACTGAAACTCTTTGTTTTCGGTCACCATGTCCTTCAGGATTTAAAACTAGTCGATCTCATTCTCTCAGACCTCTTTTTCATTCATAAATTAGAAGAGGAAAACAAGCTATCCTGCATTTTGAACTCCCAGTTGGTTTCTTAACTTGAACAAACTAGTAATTGAATTAAACTAGTTGAATGAACTGAAATGAAGAAAATATTCCTCTCTGTATCTGCAGAATAGCTTGCTGCTGTCTAAAGCCGGTTTAACACATCAGCACAGGTGCTTAGCCCATGACTTCCTCCAGTTCTTTGACTTCTTTGAAACTTGGCAGCGGACGTGTACTGTTTGTTGTTTTTTAAATGATTTTAATAGCTTATAATAAATGTAGCTGTTAACATGGGTTGTTACAATTTAAAATTTAATGTTAAATATTTTTTTTAAAAAGCATTTAATTTAAATGTCAACATCTGATTGATTTAAATCATAGTATTTTTATCCACTGTGATTTATTGGTAACTTTTATAATAATAAGACCAGGATGTAAACCTTGCGTCTAGGCTTTCTCCACCAGCCTATTCCAGTTTGTCTCTGCCACCCTCTAACCAGATGAGCACGTGTATCTCTCCCCAGCAGTCTGAATTTCTTGACCTGCAGAGAACGTTGCATGGCTCACGAGGGGAGTTGATCTTATTTTTGCAGCATGTTTATTAATTGATGGAGTTGCAGTTTGATTTGTTTCCTTTTCACTGTTCTAATTTTAATTGCCTGAGGGACTCAGAACATCACGATAGGTGTGCAAACTCTTGGTGCAATGTTATTTTTTCTGAAATGTAACTAAACAACTATTCTATTGGAGTTGAGAAGCCGCAACTGGCCACTGTGGAACATAGGTGTACCTGGAGCAGGGAAACGTGCAGCAACGTGGCAATACTATGTGACAGACAGACTTTGACTTCGGTAGCTGCATGCAGGATTCTAACACCTGTCAACAAAAGATGCAACACTCCCGTGCAGGGTTAATGCTGCTGCCCTTCACACTTCGTTTTCCCTTCCTTGCCTCATAAATAAATCTGGCCTCCTTTTAACTCATTTCCAATGCCACTGGCATGGCTGTTCTTGAAACTGAACCATGAAAGCCTTCAGTGCCTAACAGAAATATAGAGAGCTTATTTTTCCTCTCCTTTTTGGTGAATGTATGTTGGATTGACAAGATTGCCCTTAGCTTTGGCGTTTGGGACTTCCTAGGCAGAAGTGTTAATAGAGTTTTGCATTAGCACTTTGTGTGTAAATCCCAGCTCCTGCTGCCTTTGGGCTAGATGGTGGTCTCTTAGGAGAAGCTATTTTCCAGCAGTGGAGTTCTCCTTTTAGCAAGTGAGATATTAACTTTCTTCTTTTATCCAGCGTACAGTACTAGGTCTCCGATGGCTGCAGCCTTCCAGCAATGCAGCATTACACCTTGCTTTGTTCAGCCACTTTTATTAACTCAAGCAATAGTGGTTCCTATTGCTTATCTTAGGCTCTCCTGCACTCTGATGGGTTTTGCCACTCAGAGGATTTTACTGATGTATTAATCCTGCTAATTGCTTATTGTCTGCTTTCTCTAGAGGGACGGTCTATGTTTTCCAGTTTAATACACCGTGTTTCTTCTTTCTTTTGTAGAGTTTGAAGGCGGTGAGCGAGTTCAAGGTGAAAGTTGACCACGAGAAGGTCATCAAGTGTTTGGAGCTGTTGAACTTCCTCATCAAAACTGTAAACCAGCAGGTCAGCCCAGGCTTTGGCCGAATTTGTGACCCTTTCCTGAGTCAGTCCATTGTACGCGCTGTTATAGGCTTGCTGCATTGGCTAACAGCTGTCCTGTTTGCATCCTGCATGAATCTGTGTTCCCAAGTTTTGTACTGGGGTTTTCACCACATGGCTCCCACTGAAGCCAGTGCAAGCCCCACGTCTATATCTCTGTCCAACTTTTAGAAAATGAGTTAGTAGCTGGATGTGATGACAGAAAAAGCCTTAATGTCCACAATAATAACAATATCTAGCTCTTGAATCGGGCCCCTTGAACTGGCTCTGCTTGGACAAGTCACTTCCCCAACTGTAAAATGGGAATCATGACGCTGCCCGTCTTTGTAATGTGTTCGGAGGTCTACGAGGTGAAAACTGGGTGGTAGTAATATTGTTTTATGACGAGGCAGAGCAGAGAGTGATTAGTTTTGATTCTAAAAAAGGATAAAACTGCACTGAAGACATCTTAAAAAATGCTTTGCTAATATCCCCTTTCTCATGCAAGCAATACTGTCGTTACGGGATGTTATGGGATGAGGAAAGGGAGGGTAGTGTTCACAGGGTGGCAGGTGGTTTGGAATCAGGGTAAACCATGCAGGGGTAAGTCAGTTTTGACATGGATGCAACATCTTGGCACTAGAGCTGTATACTGAGGTGTTGTCCACAAGGCAGACAGTTCCTAAAAAAGGGGAAAAGCCTGGTCATCGGTGGGAGCTGGGTGAGGATTGGGGTTTGCCAGGTGTAGGTTTTGGTTTAAGGCATAGCCAAGAGATGGGCGTAGTGCTGCTGTGAATGTGGATTGTGTGGCTGTCTTCATCTGTTTTAATTTCTCCTTGTAGAAGCTGAATGTGGAATTGGTGGAGCTGAGCCAGGCAGTGCAAGCTCTGAGCCAGCAGGAGGGGTTTGGGAAATCCGTGCGCCTCGACGGCCTCTACTGGAACGTCATGAAGCTGCTGGGATTTGCGTACGTACGCTCGGTGCGGGGCCTTGGCACCAGTTTGTGCACCAGCTTTTCTGTATTTCTCAGATGGGGGGAATAGGAACATACAGATCAGTGTCTTTGCCATCTAGGAGCCTGGGTTGAGACAATGTGAGCCAGAGCTGAGCTCAGGGAACCGGTGGAGTTGGGACATGCCCGGGGACCTCACTGGGCCAGGGGTGATATGTACAGGTGTCTTGTCAGCTCTGGGGGAAGGATAACAAGCTCTCCCTCATTTCAGCTCACCTATAGCTAGTTGCTGTGCTGTCTCCGGACAAATCATTTTGCGGTGCAGAGGTGCCTCCACTCTGACTATGACTAGCTACTTCAGCGCAGGGCTGGAGGAGTGAATGGGTATTTCCCATGCTCCAGCTGCTCAGTGACGTGTCTCAGTAGCAAGTAACATTGGTCAGTGCTTTCAGAAATTACTGGTGATTTCGGGTGCCCTGGTTTCTGGATGCCCAATTTAAAATGGCCATTGCAAGAGATGAGCAGATACGACGCGCAAGGCCACCCTGTTTAGGTGACTGTTTTAGACTTTATTTCCACTTCTCTTCCTTCAGTTCTGTGAGTATGGAATAAATTATTTTGTTTCCAGACCCCACAGCATGGCTTTAAAATCCTCGTGGCATAACAGGGTGGGAGGCCAGACACAGGGGCTGGACATGTGTTTCGTGTCTCAGACCCAGTGGTTTAGTTGTTGGACTATATTTAAGTGTTGTTCAAGGGCAAAAAGAAATGCTGTGTTCCTGGAAATCCATCTTGTTTGCATGCTACTGCTCAAAAGGAATAACAGTCTTTAGAGCTTTGCCACTTCCGGGGAGTTGCATTTTCAATATTATGCAGCCTTTAGAAGACACGGTCCCAGCCAAGGGCTGCTTTCAGCCTAGGGTATAATTCCTCCACTGCAAAGAGAGGATCTGTAGGAAGGGTCACTCGCAGGGTGTGCGTGACTCATTTCACAGTATTCGCAGGCATGCAGTTCAGGTTTAAAGAGCTTGACCCCATAGCCCACTAAAGTAATTAGCCTAAATCCCTAAAAGCACATGATGCCCCGCTAATGCAGTAGCTTAAGCGCTGGTAGAGCATAGCCGTTAAATACTGGCATTCTTCGTCCACGGCTGAAACCGCTGGTGGGTATTCTCCCTCCCTCTGATCTCGTGACTGAGTGGGCTGTGGAGACAGAGTGGAGTGTCTGCGTCCTAACATTTACCCAGACCAGTGTTGGTGGTTAATGTGTGACCTGTGGAACAAAGTGCAATCCAATTGAGTTACTGAAGGGCGGTTTGTGATACTTTCTCCCCCTTCCAGACACATGCTCATTCTTGGGCCCGGCTCAAGGTTGCTTTGCCTAAGGGATGCCAAAGGGTTTTATTATAATGGCAGATAACAAGCGCGACTGCCGCTACCCAGTGAGCGGCTTGGCACTCAGTCGTATGCCACCAGGGAGGCTTAAGGGATTCCAGATCTTATTACCTGCATCGCTGCTGGATTGTGTCAGTTCCTTGGGCTGACACCAGGGCCGCATGTGTCGCAGCACAGCCACTGGTGCTTTGCCAGGGGGAGTCTCAGCCAGGCAGGCCTTAGCACTGAACACCCGAGACCTCTGCAGTGAAGACTCTCTTACTCTTGAAAAGGGTTTTCTGGATTAAAAAACAAGGAGAGAAGCCAGGGAAATTCAGGACCATGTTCTTTCCGAATCCTGCTCTGTGCGCTCTCAGATACATGGTAGGTGTTGGCAGTGCTTATCTCTAACTGGTCCAGCAGGCAAATGGGCTTGGATTAACTGTCTAGCAGCCCCACAGAGTCAGAAGGCATCCAGAGACGAGCAAGGGACGTGGTCGGGTTCGTGTAGAGAGAGGTTGCGTAGACTGGTGCAACGTAGCCTGGAGAACAGCGTTAGAGACAACTTTGTCGACGTGTGCGTCAGGTTTGATGGCAGACTGAAAACGGCGTGGACTCTCCTCCTCTGCCACGCCATGCGAGGACCAAGGGCACTAGATGGAATTAAATAGCAATAGAAGTGTGGTTTCACACAGCGGCAGGTTAACCAATTCGCGGCTGCACCACGAATGAATTTATCTTGGGGAGGCTAGACCGTGAGGTCTCTGCCCCGTGGAAACTTGCACGTGTCCAAGGCCGGGGAAGGTGGTGAGAGCAGGGGCTGGAATGAGCCCAAGAGTTAGATAGGAACCGCCCACCCACCCTCCCCCATCCCTCTGCGGCCCCCTCCCCAACTTGTGTGCACAGAAGGCATGCAGCATTGCTCATTATTGTTGAGATTGCCTCCTCTGAAGCTGTTATTTACCTGCTTGGATTCTGGCTCCGCTGGGGCTGTCGTGTGAACAGCTGGAGCATATGTCCAGATAAAGTAACCAACGCTACAGGGTTCTGAACGTAGCTAACCTGCTGTGTTCACTCGCTCGCCCTGTGATGCGCTTGTGCCTCTGCTTTGCGGTGCTGGCCCGCGCTGCCATCCCTAGGGGCCAGGCTGCAGCGCACGTCACCTTCCTAGCTGGAACATGCCATGATCTGTGATGCTCTTGATTTACAGGCGCCCCAAAAAGGAGAAGGCAGTGGCCCAGCCTGAGCACGCCCCTGGAGCAGGGCCTCTCAAGCGGAAGAAGAAAGGCTTCCTGCCAGCTACCAAGAAACGCAAGAACCGCAAAAAGGCTCCTGCAGAGCCCCGGGAGAACGGGGCGGAGAGCGGCGGAGAGGCCGGCATGGCGGGAGGGGAGGCCGCAGCAGGGAAGAAGAACAAAAAGAGAAAAGGAGGAGTGGGGAAGCCAGGAGTGGAGGGCCCTTTGCCAAAGAAGGCCAAGGGCAGCCATGGCAAAGGGACGCAGGGCAAAGCCAAGAAGAAGAAAAAAGAAACAAAACAGTAGCTCAGAAAGTGTGGACTCTGTGGACTCAATCAGACCAGGCTCGGGTGTTCTTATAATATAATGTGTATATATATTTTTGCACTGTCCCATAGTTTTAATAAACCATCTGTGGTGCGCTGGCCCGTGACCTGCCTGCCTCATTCACGCACAGGGAATCTGCTGAGCGCAGGGCGTCGCTGTCGGCTAAGCCCGCAGCATGGGACTAGAGAGACGCATCCCTGCTCGTGCCTCACGCTCTCTCTAACCTTGGTGCGGCGGCTCCGTGCCCCCCGGGTTCAGTTCTCCTCCTGGTTGTCTGGGGCAGGAGGAGCTCTTGCCTCGCTCATATCTGGGCATTGCTGGTGGTAAAATCTGTTGTTTCGTTGGGGATTAGGCGGGGTAGTTGTCCAGCCTGTCACTGCTAGGGTCACGTCCTGACTGCAGCTCAGAAATGGTCTGTGACAGTCCTTGATGGGCATTTATCTAAGTCACCGTGACCAGAGAGGGTCCTCCTCGCCCCACATTTCCCCACCACGCCTCCAGCCGAGAACAGTGTGGGGCAGATTGCCCTTCGCTCGCCAGTGCCTCCCTAGCTGGAGCCGGGCTCATGTACAGGCACAAGCACATGGTCTCCATCTCTGCAAGCCGAAGGTACAACGTCTGCAGTGGTCCTGGTCATTGCCAGCCTGGGCAGCAGGAGCTGGGCCAAATTCCTAGCATGCGTAAGTGACCCCCTTGGCATTACACACACCGAGGCCAGTACTGCGTGTCTGCGATCTGAGCCATGCGGGCTGGGCTGCCCGCCCGCTGCCAAAGGGGCCCTCTCCTGCTGTGAATGCCATGGCCTCCCTGTCTCGTTCATGTAAACGTCTGTCCTGCTGCTGCTGGGTCACCTTGTGCTTTTATCTGAGTGACAGACACACACCTTCCTCTCGTGCCCTTCCCAGGGGATTGTCTTGGATGCAGCAGCACTTACGGGGAGGGCTGATGCTGGGCTGGGTGTCCTGGTTCCCTGGGGCTGGGTTCTAGCATTGTGGTGTCACAGCGGGTGGGGCTGGTTATGTTTCCGAGGGGCTCTGCCCCACCCCGATCACAGGTATTTTGGTACCTTTCCAAGTCCATGAATCATCCGTTGTAGGTGCCTGTGGCTGGCACAGCGAGGCTTGAACATCAAGAACCGATTACTCCTTATAAATTTTCCCTCTAGAATCTCTCAGTAGGTCTTAGAGCTGGCTTCCGCTGTGGCGCGGCTCCTTTCTCAGCTCTCCCTCCCTGCGCCAAGGCTGCTGGCATGGGAGCGCCATCCCCAGGGACTATTCCCCCCCTGGAGCTAGCGGCATGGGGGGCTGATGGGAAGGGTCTGGGTTTTTAGCTGTTCTTCCAACCTTCCTATCCCACCTAAAGAACTGCTTCTTGCTAAGCAAGGTAGGTCACACCCCTCCAGGTTTCCACCCTGAAAGAGGCTTCCTCCACAGCAGCTGGGGACCCTGCTCCCGGCAGTGAACACGCAGGCTGCCCTGTAAGGCCAGTGGGAAGTCCCACCTGAAACTCACTTCCCCCAGAGGTGGCGTGAGCTTGCCTGGTCATGGCCTCTGTCAGCCCTAATTCTATGCCACCTCTGAGTCGGAGCGGATCGACGAAGGACCCCAGGGTCAGCAGAGAGCTTTCTTGCTGTATCCCTCCCCTTCCTCCTAGGGGGTGGTGATCCTCCTCTCATGTTTGTGCCCCCATCGCCCTATCTGGGGCTGGGCTGGATTTTAAAGTGTGGCGCAGGTTTCAGGAAATGCTGAACCTACACCCCACAGCATGCTAATTTGCTGCCCGATTGTTCTGTAACGAGACGTTGTGGGTCATTTTTCTCCTCCCAGCGTGCGGAGGAGGGAGCATCTGATCTGTCCAGCTCCAGAAGGGCAGGAGCTGCCTGCACATGGTGCAGAGCTGTATTCGCCAGTGACGTAAGTTGCACAAACCCTGCCAGTGTTGGCACCGCTCGCCAGCTTCAGCAAAGAGACTGGAGATGGAGGCAGATGCGCCTGCTCCCTTGGGGGGTTTGAGAGCACCATGGTTGGTGCAGGAGGTGGAGAGGGCTCCCACAGGCCAGGGCTCAGGCCTGTTGGTACAGTGGGATGAAGGGAAACTGGTGTGTCCCATGCGAGCTAATGCACTGTGCCTCTTTGTCCATCTCTGGACTACTTCTGCGGCTCAGCTAGCAGAGAGGCTCATGCTTTTAGATCCAGAGGTGGCAGCATCTGTCCCTGCAGATGTCCTGCCTAGGGCATTGCTCCAAAGCCATGGCCATGCCATATTGCGTGGGTGATGCTGCCCTTGCGGCGGGCACGCTGGGGGATTGAACCAAGAGCACAAGCTGCTACGGCTTGAGCTGAAGAGCTGCAGCTCTGTCGCTGTGGGCTGGGACAGTTCCCATTCTCTGGGAATTGGTCCAGTAGGGACCTGTAACACACGCTCGCTCACGCCTTGGTTACGCTTGCACAGCCGTTGTGCATGTTCTGCCTGCTGTGTCGCTCACCTCGCCCGGAGGATTTTGTGGCCAAGGAAATTCTGGCTATTTAGGGCCTGACCCAGCTACTGAAGCTTTAATTTCAAGGCCGCTTGTATTTTAGGGATTTGAAAGGACCCTGGTGAATAATCCCTGGCTGTTCCTGGAGGGACTGAAATCACCACCAGTTTAGCCTGCAGAACATCTGCAAACCCTTTCTTCCTGACGGGGATGCTGGGAACTATTTCCTTTGATATGGCCACACGCACAAAGTATCGCCATATGCATGAACTTCAGAGCAGGACGATGACCTGTAGGGCACCCACAAGAGGTCAGGAGGGGCCAGCGCGTTTCAAAGCCTCTCCTCCCATGCAGGGTCCTGCAATTTAAAGGCTTTCCCAGAAATCTCATAGGTGATGACGCGTGGAGCGCATGGAGTCAGGGCCTGGCGTACTTAATGATCTGCAGGTGCCGTAGGTGAGAACGTCAGGGGGTTTGAAGCTGTGTGGGTTTCTGCTGCTGTTTTGTTCTCTCCTTTAGAATTCCCTGCTGCTGCTGGGAATTGGGATCTGCCATGGCTCCCGCTGCCAATCTGGGGAACAAAGCAGGGCGTAGGCAGCACAGGTGAGCGTGAGGGTGGCACTGAAAAACATGGTTACTTACCAGTAACTGTTGTTCTTCGAGATGTGTTGCTCAGATCCATTCCACTTCGGTGTGTGCGCGCCCTCGTGCCTGGTTCCCGGACAATTTTTTCCCTTAGCAGCCTCTGTAGGGGCCAGCTCCGGCACCCTCTGCCGCGGTATATAAGGTGCCGCTGGCCCCGCAGGCCCTCAGTCCCTTCTTTCTGCCGACGCCGACAGTGGGGATGGAGAGTGGGTGTGGAATGGACATGAGCAGCAGTTACTGGTAAGTAACCATGTTTTGTCCTTCGAGTGACTGCTCATATGCATTCCACTTAGGTGATTACCAAGCCATATTCCGGAGATGGGTAGGAGTTACCGGTGAGCTGCCCGCAGCACAGCTCTGCCGAAACTCGCACCCTCCCTCGTCTGCCGGCGTAGTGCAACGTGAACGTGTGCACTGGCGACGCGGCGGTGGCTTTGCAGATGTTGAGCAAAGGTGCCCACTCCGGGTTGTGTCCCGGCACTGGTTGAGGGCGCCGTGATGACCCCTGAAAGTGGTGCATTTCACCGGCACACAGCAGTGCTTGATGCAGGGGGTGGTCCAGGTGGAGACGTGCTGGATGGAGACAGGTGACCTTTTAGTCTGGATCACCGCTGGAACAAGGTGCTCACTTCCTGGAACAGCTATGTATGCCTCTTCTCCTGCCCGCCATGTGGTTTGGGAAAAACATGGGGAGAAAATTTTTCTTGATTACAAGGAAAAGTAGGAACCCATCCTGGGTAGGGAGGCCGGATGTTGCCGAAATTGGACCTTGTCCTTATAGAATACTGTATAAGGAGGCTCCGAGGTCCCGGCCTTAGTGCCGGAGAACCTTCTTGCCGAGGTGATAGCCACCAGGAGGGCTACTACCTTCTGTGAAAGCATGAGCTGGGGCATCGAGACATGAGTTCAAAAGGGGCCCCGAGCATCTCAAGAGGGCCAGGTCGAGATCCCAAGCAGGCCTCGGGTTGCCTGCCTGCGGATAGGTCTCACTGCACTCTTGAGGCAGGTAGCTGATCTGGGGGAGCCAGAACAGGGACATCCCTTCGAGCAGCTGATGGGAGGCCAAGATGAGTGAGCAGTGAACCTTCAGTGAGGCCAGGACTAGGCCTTGGGCTTTAGCTGGAGCAGATAGTCCAGGATTGCCTGTGCCAGCAGGAGTCTTGGCGGGATGCCCCAGGACTCCATCCACGAGGTGGACGGTATTTACTTAACCCGATACGCAACCTGTCTGGAGGGTTCCTGCTGCCAAGCAGGGCCTGCGCCAAGCAGGCCCTCCCTGCCTCTGTCAGCAGTTCCGGGTGCAGCAGGTACCCCAGGTCCTGGGTGAGTTACCCGTCGGGGCGACCGGACGGTCCAGCAGCATGCTGAACCAGTCCCGTGTTGGTCAGGCTGGAGCAATCGGTAACACATCTGCCCCGACCCACCTTACGTGCACAGCTGGACACCAAGTCGGGTCAGCATGGGAGGGGACGTGTACCTGAGAGTACCCGTTTAGTCGATGAGGAGTGCTTTGGAAACAACCCCGTGTCACTACCCTGGAGAGAGCAGAACCTTGGATGCTTTATGTCCCAGACCAACACAAGGTCCAGTTGGGATATACCCCACTTTGGGGAAAAACGTATGCATGACGTACGGATGCCAGGACCCGTCGCAGCGTGGAAGGAACAACGTGCTGAGGTGATCCGCCTCGTCGCTCCTGCCACCCGGGAGGTGAGAGGCAATTAAGGAGAGATCTTGCCTCAGTGTGAAACCCGACGGACAGAGGGCTTTCTTGCAGAGGGTCGGGGAGCGTGCTCCTCCCCTCCTTTGCACCGATGTGCTGGCGCCTGTACCTTGACGGACGCAACCAGTCCGTGAACGGGACGCCCCACAACACCGCAGGGAGGCTAGTGCGGGTGGGGAGTCTATTGGGTGGCTGCTTGTTGCCTATATGGAGGCCACGCTGAAGCCATCTGAGTCTCCAGCGACCTAGTGTTGCTACAGATGTGCAGGCCGCCATGGGACTTACCATCTGCGGCAGTGCCTAGGTGCTGTTGTGGACATTGGTGCAGCTGGGAGACGGTGTGGATCATAGCCTCAAAATTCAGCTGAGGCAGGAAGGCTCTGGCTTGGGAAGCGCTCGCCAACGAGTTGTCCCAGCCTGCTGCACATGGAGCACGAGTAAGAGAGGGCCACGGTCTCCCACACGCGGGACCTGGCTCTGTCCCACGCCATCCAGACAACCCGGCAAGGGAATATCTGCGTACACTACGTCTCAGGGGCGCAGCCACTACGACCCTGTGTCGGCTGGTTACAGACCATGGATCTTCACAGTGCTCCAATCAGAAAGGAAGACCAACGCATCGCAGGGGCAGTCCCGATCGATCACTGCCTTTCCTGGGCCAGGCCCAAGGATTGCAGCCACGAACGGTTTGTCGTGGAAAGGGCGGAGGCTGTGGTTTTAGCTGCTGAATCAGCAGCATTCCTGCGAGTGTGGGGCACTGCCCTAGCACCCTCCAATCGCTCATCCAGGACAGTGGTGAAGTCGGTGCCCTGGCCCCGTGGCAGGAGGGCGTTTTACAGCGAAATCCCTATCCACCTCGGCGGGCTGACGGTTGGCAATCCTGACCCGCAGGGCTGCTGCGGACAATGAGCTGGGACACAGCACCATGAATCCAAGGGCTGGGCCTGGGGTAATAAACAGCCTGGACCTTTTGGCCAGCACATAGCACTTCCCCCCTGCCACCTTCGGCCCGAGTCCCATCGTGGACTGGTAGGGCCCCCTACACGGGGGTTGCCGCCAGCACGCTGAAGCAGGCAACATTGGCCTCCGGCGCAGCTCCCAGTGCGCCCCGCAACCTGCCGGTGGGGCCATGCAATCGCTGAAGCCGGCCCCTCCTGGGGGGGAGGAAGGGGACTGCCCTGGCACATCGCGGGGGCCACCCCGCACACCGAGGCAGTGCACCCACGGGGGCTTCCTCCATGGGAGCCCGCAGACCTGGGGCCAGCACCCCCGCTCCCAGCCGGGGGGCCACCACTGCCTCGTGAGCCAGCACAGGCTGCCTGTGCCCACCTCTCCCGCCAGGGAGGACGAGGACCCTCTCCCTGGCCGCAGGCGGGGCGGGTGGGAGGAGGCGCCCGGGGGCGCGGCGGGGTTGCTCACCCGTGGCCGGCGCGGCCCCCAACCCCTGGAGCGGAGCCTGCCGGGCCCACGCCCGGGCCGGGGTCCGCACCCCGCGGTGCGGCTGGACCCACGGGGCGGGGGGG
>ML675623.1:6556183-6597885 GCA_007922155.1 Mesoclemmys tuberculata | reverse complement strand
CGCCTCCGGGGGGGACCCGCAGCCCCGCCTCCCGCTGAGCGGCGGCCCCTGCAGGGCCGGGGCCGGGCGGATCCCGCCGCGCAGCGCCCGCTCCGGCCGCCCCTGCACCGACGCTGCCCCGCGGGGCCGGCAGGAGGGAGCCCCGCGGCGGGGCGACCCTGCAGCGCCGCCCCCTCCCCAGCCCTGCCGGCAGCGGGTCCGGCCGCGGGGAGCAGCGCCGGGTTCTGCCCCCGGTGCCGGGGATCCCTGCAGCGCCCGCTCCTGCTTCGGGCCCCGCAGCGCCCCCCCCCCCGGGTCCTGCAGGCACCAGGTCCCCCACCGCACGTGGGTGCCAGGGGGAGGTACAGGGTCCTGTGCCCGCCTTGGTCCATTCAATGGCAACCGGGGGTCCCCCATGGCCTGGTCCTCTCCTCTGGAGACTACTCCCTGCCGCGTCAGGCCTGGGGGCGCATCTTGCTTACCCCTGTAGCTGGGGTAAGCTGGGGACCTGGACACAAAGCCAGCTTGTCCTGGGCCACCAGCCCTTCTCCCTCCCCAGAGGCAGCGTAAGCAGGAGGACAAGGCTCTTGCTGCCAAAAGCCTCCGGTGCCACCAGCGTGGGCAGGGGCACTCTCCCACTCCCGTGAGTCCGGAGGCTCCCTGCCTGGGGATGCCAGCTCTGGAGAGGGCTTGACGAGCCACGGCTGGTGCGACCCTGCCCACACCCACAGCCCAGGGGAGTGTCTGCCTTCCACACCTTGCTCTTGCTCTTTGGCACCAGCCGTGCTACCTGGCAGGGGCAGGGAACAGCTGGACAGTGCCGCTTCCCCCGTGCTACGTTCAGGACTGGACCCTGTGTGTAAGTCGCCCAGGTCCAGAAGTGGGTGAAACACGAGCCTAGTGTGTTTTGAACAAGGGCCTGCACTGCTTTGCTGGAGCTGGCTGGATTGGAGATCAAATGTCAGCCCACTGCAGGGAAGCCAAAACCTCCTAGCAGAACTGGATGGTAAATATGGCATCATGCCACACAGGCTGGTGAAGTGACTTTGGACGTATCCTGGTGTAACTGGGCTCTGACTTCAGCAATTTGCCTTTTTTTAATTACCCAATGCTGAACCTGGGGCCTTCTGCCAAGGCTGCCCCTGCTTGTGCTGCTGTGAGGCAGACTGCCCAGTCGCAAGCCACCACTCCACTCAGACCACAGACTGGGCAGGGGTCACCCACTGGACTCCTTTTGTGTCTGCCAACCGGGTCTGGATTCAAACCAGCCTAAAGCGCTCTGCAGCCCCCTTAGTCATCATCTCTCTCTCTGGCACCTTGCTTCTCCCATTTCCTTGGGACCCATTTAAGAAAAGCTTGAATCATGGGGAATGCTATGTTCATTGCTTCTCCCCACAGGAGCTGCTGTGAACACTGGTTGTACAGAGATCCAGCTGTCGTTTAAATCTAAGGGAGCCTTGTGCACCAATCTCCCCAGGAATTGCACCACCAGCAGCGCTGGCTCCCTGCCTGGAGGTTGGAGACACAACACAGACAAGAAAGCCCGGAGGTATGTTTTAAATACTTTTATTTCTTAATTTACATAAAGGTATATATTTGGCTTTATTTCTCTTTATACTCTGAGCTTGACAATGAGTTGCTCTTAAAAAATAAAATAGCCATTTGCTTCTGAAAGAAATCAGAAAACTATTTTATATTCCTCCCTTGTATAACAAGAAACCATACAATATACTCCCATACATCACATAGTAAAAGTGATTGTAAGTGCTGGTTTACAAAACAATAAAGCAAATAGAGAAGAAATCAAATAATTAAGACATGGGAGTAAGGGATCCAACTGTAGCATTCCACTAGAGTTTAACTTTGTCTCGCCCTGAGGTTCGGGTTCTTAGCCTAGGGTGTATCACTGAGACTAGAGAACGCTGGCGCAGTCCTCTGGATTTTACCAAACTCAGCCATGGGAGCAAAGGCTGCAGTGTTAACCATCTTGCCCCCATTTTGCTTCCTACTACGCAAAAAACGGATGGGGGGGGAGGGTTGCAGTGGGACCAAGGCAGCTAGCTGTGGCAGAGCATGAATGCTTTTAAAATGAAGAGAAGTAGAAGGAAGCCCTTGGAATCTGCTGTAACAGTCTAGTTTGGCTGAAGGCACCCTGGAGCCTCCCCACTGCAGTCGCTAGAACACGGTAAGCAAAGACTGCTGAAATATGTTCAAGGGAGCATGTACCTTGCAGCAAAGTTGCACAAAGCACTGCATGTGCTTACCTAGGGATTTTAGAGGAGCACTGGCCGCTTCTGGTCGAAAGGTGCACTGTAAACTTTTCCTGAGTAGTGACTCCTCACATCAGGTGCTGTGCACATACAGAAAGGAGGGGGGAGAGTTAGCCAGGCCCCACCACCCCCTTCTTCCAGCCTGATGATTTTCAAGTTGTAACTGCTCTAACGTAGGCCACTAGGGGTTATTAGACATGTAGGTGGTTTGGTGGCAGGAGGTAAGAGGACCATGGCTCAGTGCCCATTTTCAGTTCAATAAAAACATTTAAATCAATAAATTTAAGACTTAAGTCTAATGAACTAACCCACATTTTGCCTGCAAATAATCACCCCGAGCCTTGCTTCTATTTTGTGATTGATGTTAAAATATGTAGCCCCTTAAGGCAAATCTTTAATTTTGGCCCCACTAGCAACCATCCAATATATACATTGAGGTGCATTTCCAACCTGAGTTGATAGGCCATTAAATCTAAGCTGTCAGGGCTAAAGCTTTCTGGCAGCGATTTCGTAAAAACCTACTTCTCAGCAGAGCGGGTGCAAAATTCAGAGAATGGCACATTGAGCTACTTCTCTGTACAGAAATGAAAACCTTTCCCTCCACTAGCTTTCCTTTAATCCTGCCTTCATAGTCTCTCTTTCCCCAGCTGCAACTCTCCCCCATTATACCCCTATGTACAGATGCACGCAAGGCAATGCTAAACTTTTGCTGTGTATGTTAAATAATAAGCCCAGGGTTCTAGCTATCCAGTGACTGGATCCTGGTGCAAAATGACGTTCACCACACTGCTGTTTCTAAATTGAACCAGAGACCCTGGCCTAGTTAATGGAGCATGTGAGAGGGGAAGAGTCTAGTATTACAGAACACCACATCAGAAGCAAGCTGCAGTATTTGACAATACACCACAATACTAGAGTGGCATGTTGGAGGGATGAGTGTGAAAGAGCCTACTTCATTGACACAGAGCCTCAAAGGATGAGAAGTCTCCATTTTACAGCTGGAGAAACTCAAGGTAGTGACTTGCCTGACATCCAGGTGGCGGAGCTGGCCTGGAACCCCACTCTTCCTTTCCAGAGAAACATGCAGCCTGACAAGATGGAAAGGGGGAATAGTAGATGCCCAGAATGTTACAGCAGAAGGAAGGGTCCCAGAGCCGCTGCTTGTACCGCGCTGCTGCCTTTGTAGTGTTTTTCAAACCTCCCTCCTGTGAGAAGTGGAAAGCTTGACTTGACAGAGCTTTGTTATTGCCTTAACTTATCTGGTTTCTAAGAGAATAAATATTTAAAAGGTGCTCTAATAGAACACTTGAAAATTTCCATCTCAGAATAGAAATACATAGCTACAACTCAAAAACTACCTTCCTCTCTTTGGGTGGCTGAACATGGGTCATGGTTTCTAAAGGGAAAGTTGCAGCCTGAGGATGATGCTTGACTGTAACTTTAGACAGGGAGTTCCAAATTCTCTTCTCCCTTCGTTCTCAGGGCTGGCTACTCTACCTCCTTGGTACCAGGTCTCTCATCTGCTGGAGGGAGAAGAATTCAATCTGTGAAGGATCATGGGTGTGGGGACTGGAACCAATTCTCCATCTGCTTACACCATGGCTGAACTAGGCCTTGTTTCAGAGGAAGTGAGGTCAACACTTTTCCAAGGTGGCGCTGTGCCTTCCTACCCATGAGATGAGTGTCTTAAAATAGAAAATGCTGTCAAATTAAGGTGTATTTATCAGCTCTTTCCATTGCAAATTGATGAGAATAAACTCTCAGTAAATGCCAAAGCCCTGTTCTTGAGGGTAAGTGCTATAAATCTAAGACAAAGCACTTGAAATAATAATTTAGGAAATTCAGCTAATCTTCCCTTGGCCTCTGAGATCAAGTGACTAATTGGTACTTGTTCTACATAGATTAATGAGGAATGTCTTAATGAGAATCACAAAAATTTACCTGCCTCCAACTCAGGCCTTTGGCTGCCAGACTGCGGAGTCTACATTTTTCCCTAGCAACGTATATCACGGCACGAGGTGGGAAATGAAGCTTTGTTTCCAACTCGCTTTGCTTACTATTTTAGTGGAGCACAAGCCCATTTGCTGTTCTCCTGGAGATGGGCTAATAGTGGGAGTTCTCTCCCCTTGCTTGCTCAGTCTACAAAATTAAACACCACTTTAGCAAAAAGAGAAAAAAGCTGCCTTTGCAGAGAAGTTCTATAATATTCAGAGAGAGGAAACCAATAGGTTTCGCTAGAGATTAGTCACAAAAACATAGAAGTCGCTAGAGAATTATATAGCCCTTCTACACGGCAGTTCCATAGCAGCCAGTTAAACCTTATTTGCAGAGTTTAGAAGAAGAAATTAAAATGAATTCTTGTGGGATTTCTTTTGGCAAATGTGCATGGTTCCTAACATCACTCTCCATTTAAGGTGACCGAGGCAGTGCGATCATCTCTAGTACTACCGTAAGACAGCAATGAAGGGCTTGTAATGCTCTTTCCTTTGGTAGGTTATCCCACAAAACCATCTCCTACCCACAACTACAGTTCAGAGCTGATCTGATTAATTCCAAGGGGATTATTAACTGATATTTCAGTTAGCTGGTGTTTTTTAAAAGGAATATTATTGGTAATGTGGCTATTTTTGACCAGACTGCTACCAACTGGAAGCATCTGCCCTCTCTTGTGTGTTCCCTGTGGAGTTTGGAAGTGAAAAGACTGAAGCATTTTAAATTGGGATGGATGCTGATTATTTAAGCCATGTGTCATATGTGCAGTCACTGTAGTGCTGCTTGAAAGGATGGAGACATGAACCAATTAATCAATGGCTCCAATGATACCTTAACTAATCAGTGTTTTGAAGATTATAAAAACCATCCCAGGGTTGAAAATACCTTGGCCAATGAAGTATTGTTTCCAGTCCAACCCTGGCCACAGTTTGAAAAGAAGAGCATTCTGCTGGCCTGGTTGAAAAGCTCTGAGGCCTATATGAATTTTTCAGTGATATGTAGGTAAACTTAGAGGAAAAGTGTAAGCCATAGCAAAGTTTTCTTCCAAGCAGAAAAATAAGGTGATTGGGTAAGTAGTGTCCCTAGGAAACTGATCTCACTTTAAAGGAGTGTTAGCCCTTCATTTCTCTCCCCCCATCTTTCTGCTCTCACAGCTGTAATACGTTCCTGCTGCCATAGTGTTAATTTGACACCTGAATGTCAAATGCAAGAAACAAGACCCCTTTCTTAAACAAAAAATCTGACAGATTAGAAACAAAATCAGCTGAGAGAGGCTCATTTCTTACTATCTCAAGAGTATCTAACTCATTTTAGACCATCAGACTAGTGTATAAAAAAAATCCCAGTTGCACTTCTGTAAAGATCAAAGTGAATTTAAGTAATACAGTCACTCTTGTAGGAAGGAGTGAAGCAGAACGGTAAGAGTTGGGGGAGGGGGAATGGGGTGTGCACTGAACCTAAAAATCCTTCTAAAAATGCAGTTGCTGAATAGGAACAAAGCTTTATAAAGTCATAAATGTGTCTGAAAATACTAGAAAAAAGTATTAGTATTTGCAACATGCCCTAATGATGAACATTATATGCATGTAAACAAAGACAGACCATCACTGGCACATCAGTGCAGCACTGTCCGAGTCCAGGTCAAGCAATTCATCTCTCTGGATTTTCGTATTTTGTAAACCTTCTACCCGGAACTGAAACCAAGTACGTTAAACAAAACAAAGCCACCGGATATCACTGACCATGGTTTTCCTTGCTCCTCTGTAGTAATCCCAAAGAACACCTGGTGCCTTGAGAGATTCTCTCCTTCCAGCTGCTCAGGAATAAGACACAGATCTCCATGCTAGCTCCTCCGGCATTCCCTTCAGCAGGCCACTGGTACTTGGACATCTGTGCCCTCCTTTCTGAATGTTCCTTTTGGAGCCCTCTTAGGGCTGGATGCTGCAACACAGTGGATGTTTTCACATCCAGTACAGGTGCCTTGGCCACTCAAGGGGCTCAAAGCTTAAATAAAATTCTGCCTCGCTCTCAACTCTGATATTTTATGTCTTCCATGAAGATCAAGCATCCTATGACATGTTTAAATAATTAAAAATAGCTGGGTTGAGCGTTCAGTGTCCATTGTAAGGCTGTGATGGACAGAAAAGGTCCCCAGCTAACAGAGTGTCTGGCAGACAGAACCGGCAGCATTTATTTGGACAGAAGTTGCCCTGTACACAACATAGACTGCTAAACCTAAAATCGTATACACAATGTACAGTCACTCACAGGGGTAGGACAGAGTTTGGACACTCCCTTTGACCTTCAGGAATGTGGGGAAATCCTTCAATATCTTTAGACTCAGGAGCACTGAGATATAGCCACCTCCATCCATGTCTTGGACCCTGCCCTGTGGCAGGTTAGACTGAAGTGATTGGTTTAGTGCTCAATAAGATTCCACATGAACCATGGAGCTGGAAGGTTTGCTTGTTTGCAATACTGGGGGTTTCTTAGCAGGAGGTTTGAGTGGTGGTTGTGGGAGCTGGAATCCACACATCATTTCCTTCATTATCCATAATGTCAACTGTGAATAAAAGGGAGAAAAAGCCATTAGTGTGACAAGGTGCATGTGTATCTATGAAGACAGGGGCTATGTTTCCGTTCTTCCCATGAGCTTGGAAAACAAGTCACTCAACGGGTTTATCCGAACACTACAACCATCCTAGTGCAGGTGCAGTTATATTGGTGGCTTGCTCCCACAAGGGAAGGGAAAAACGTTATACCAGTATAAGTATCATGATCTTCTCTTACTGCAGCCACATTAGGGCTTGTACTGGAATAACTGGATAGTTAAACGAAAAAATCTCACCCCTTCCCAAAATTATACTGGAGTGCAAACCAGGTCCGTCTTAGCCAAGTTCAGTGGCAATTTACTGCTGTGTAATCCACACCCTGGATAAGTACATGAAGAATGACACTGCATGTGCACTTAACCTTTCTGCAACACAGCTAGATTTACCCCACTGGCACATTCTACATTTCCTCTAAAATCAGCCCATTATCTATATCTCAGGACAGCCAGGAGAGATGCTTGACCATAGACTGAGGCTCTTCCAAGGACCATGCCTGTTCAAGTTAGCACCACGAGCCTCACCTGTGTCTTCAGAGGCCATGAGAGGTTACCTGGGATGGGCTCAAAGAGTAAAAATTAAGTTTTACTAGGTGATATGGAGCACTGGGTAACTTACACTGAAATTAAAAAGGAAAAACTGTGTGTGTTTCTTCCTTAGGCCTGGTTTACACTCGAAGCCGGCAGTTCTGCTAATGAGAACCCAGCCACCTCTCAGGACTGCAAGGGTCATGGGATTAAAAGGCAACAGGTTTGTTTTAATGAAGTGGCACAAGCAGTTTTGGTAGTGAATACAGGCAGCAGAGCTGTTGAGTAAGGAGACAGTATTTTTACCTCATTACATGACCTTTCATTTCTAACTTCTATAATGGGAAATGTGTTAATTCCATAATTAGGTAAGTCACACAATCAGTGTCTTTAACCATGTATAAAAGCTACTATTCAATGGCATTAAGTTGGTATTAAACTGCTAGCTCGGGGCATGAGCTTGCGTATTAGAGGCTTCGATTCTATAATGATCCCCGTACCACCATAGAAACACCACATCTGCTGCAATTGAGATTGTATTACACCAGTCCAGCAAAAACACCATTCTTTCTTATGCTATTTCACTCTGATTTCATCATTGTTCTCCCAGTGCACTTAGTTGACGGGAACGAAATATCTTTTTTAAAAACTTGCTTAGTTAATTTTGGCCCCAGTCAAAACCCAGGAAGTGTTTTTCCTTCGGTCCATCCAGCTCTAAGCTGCAGTTCTGGGAGTGGCAGCTAGCAATAAGAACAGTGTGACCCGGGGGCTGGTATGAGATTGTGGTTTAACGCCAAGGCTTCAGAACTGTCACCCAACATTAAGACTTGCAGTGGGGGTGGGGGCTGACCCACCAAAGAGCAAGGTCTTGTACTGCCAGAAAGCGTTTTTCAGTGACAGGTCTTGGCTCTGAAATACAATTATAGATAGTCACGTGGCAATGCCACAGCAGATTTAATATATGCAAAAGAATTTCATGAGGGGCCCAAATTCTGCCCTTGGATGAATGCACCTGGCTTCCTCTGAAGTCAATAGCTGTTCATTATGCACATGGGCCCTACTCTTCCTAGAGCAATGGTCCCGGTGTTCTGGAAGTCAGTCAGTCCAGGAACAGGCTATGTGTACATTACGGCGCCTGTGCGGGCCAAGCCCCCTAACATGAACACAGTATACATCGACAGGGTGGTTTTCTTCATACGCCTGACCAACACCGCTATGCCAGGATAGAGTTTAAGGGTAGACCAAGCCAAGAGCAACTAGTTTGACATTGGTCTTAGTGTCCATTATCTTTCAGGGGCTGCTGCCATATTGGGGAGCGTTATGGGGTAGGGCTCTCCTCTCTCCATCGGGCCCAAAAACCAATGAGCTGTTAAGTGGTGGGTTTTTCAGTCCACTAGTTGGTTTAATATCAGGGAGACTGGCTGGTTACATGCAAATGGACAGATGATGAGTATGTCCTGCAGTGTTAATGGGGATGAGGGGGCAGGGAGGAGTTTTTTAGGCCCCTTTATCCCCCTTCCTCCCCAAGTTCTTTTTTTTTTTTTTTTAAATCAGGGCAACAAATCACTTCTCAAACTACATCTCAGGCTATGCAAAACACAAGGGGTCTTGCAGCCCTCTCAGATTTCTCCATCTGTTGCATTTTTTGGCATAGATAAGGTAGTGATCTCATGCCAGGATCACTGAGAGACTTGATGCACTGAGTTTTCTGTCCTTGGGTAAGCAAGGCTGCATGTAGTTTGCAAAGGGCTCGGCTTTGAAGGAAGGTGTTTCAGCATTGGATGGAGTTCACTCCTAGGAGGCTGTAACAGAGGGTTTTGGGGTGGGCAAAAAGAATAAAATGGAGGGATTTTGCATTGGAGCTGTTTTGAGCTATCAGAACCCAAAGTCACCTACTTTGTACTCTATCATGTCCTTGCTCCCAGGAAAATGTACAGGGAAACCACCTTAATGCACAGTGCAACCCCTCTGCCAACCCACAGTGGCAGGAACTGGAAAGCTCTTTCTCCAAAGCCCAAGGCATGCAAGTCACCACTGTCATTTTAAAAAAACGGATTGTTGTTGGTCACTCACCGTCTCAGACTTTCACAGAAGCTGGTGGCATCATTAGCTGATTAACCCTGGATGGGGGAAAAAATAATGTCATGTATAAAGCACCATCACTAAGGGGTCAAAGCATCAGTTAGCCAAAGCACACTACGTAAAATCTACTTGAATTGTCAAGGTTCATATTGTGAGCGTGTCTGTCATTTCTGTCGCTGAAGAGCTAGGAAGCTAATGTGCATTAGCAGCTGCACTGCAAACACAGGTCTGGAGCTCCCAGCTGTTTCACAGTAGTGTCTGATGGTAATTCTGACAGCCACTGCAACACACGCAGTAACACTTCTGATACTAATTGACAAGAACCCAACAACCCTCCAAAGGCATTCAGACATGTGTCAGTTGTTTCCCTAAGCAGGGAACAAGGCTGTTTGTGCAGTCACTTGATTGGTGTCCTGTTGACTGACAGCATAAACGTAAACAGCCATCACTGATAAAGGTTAGTTTAAAAAAAAAAAGGATTCTTTCAATCACTGGAGCTGAAAGACTTGGTCCTGGCAGCAGCTCTCAGGGCTAGATCTAATCCAGCAAGCTGTGCAACTTCCACGCAGCAGCCCTGTTCTCTCCCATTCCAGGTTTGCACAAGCCGGCAAACTGCACGCCCAGGGAAGCTTCTGGTATTTGCTTCCCTCTACCCACACATCTACAGTTACAAAAGTTATTTGCTCCCCTCTACCTGACAGCATCTACAGTTACAAACCATCTCTTTAATATTAGACCACATGCTCTGAAATTAGGTATTAAATATTTCAAGTATGTAAAACAGATCTAATTTTGTACCATCCATAGTAAGGCCTAAGACAGAGGCTTAGGTAAGAAAAAGAGCCAATTTAATATACAGTTGCTAGGACCTTTCAGGGGTTATTTAGTCTATGCACCAGCCTCACTGAAATGAGACCAGACAATTTAAAAAAGGCTATCCTCCAAATACTCTAGCCCTTTCAATCCAGTCCGTCTACATGGCAAGCCAATGCACACCAAGATTTATTATTTGTAACACAATAGGCCCCATTATGCTAGGACCTGTACAAACAGACAGTAAGAGGCAGTCCCTGCCTTAAACAGCTTCTGAAACAGAATTTGCTGCTAAAATCCTAGCAGAAAGCCATATCATCTTCACACCACTGCTGCCTACACCAAGATGTTCACGTATAAAAAGCCAATCTTCCCTTTTCAGCCACCCATTCGTCTTGTCCTCCTCATTGAGGCTGAAGCTTCCAAAGTGTCTTAGTAGCTTGGGAGCCAAGCTGCCCATTTCAAAAGGGACTTCAACAATTAGGAATCTAACTCAGTCGGTGCCTATGATGTCTCTCAAACTCTAGGCTGCAGTATCACTGACTGAATCAAAGAGGAGGGAGGGGATCAGAAAGGTGGAGAACACAACTGCTAGCTAATATCTGGGGGTAGCAGCAAGGACGAGACTCGAAATGAAGAAGGCAGAGAGAGTCTAAAGAGGAGCAGTAGTGGTTGTCAGTGTTTCCCTGGTCCTTCGAACAGTGTTTCATGCACTCATTATATCTGTAGTGTGCATGTTTTAGCATCTGACACATTTTGAAAACACCTTTTTTTACAGCATCCAAACAAATGAGAACTTCGCATTTGCTTCAAGGAGAGAGGGATATTAGTAAATAATGTAAATTGTTACAGCCTTCTGTATCTAACATTAGTGAAAAATAATTAAATCCCTTACAGTGTTCCTTCTGCCCTGTGATTTTAACAGCAAAACCTCCTTCAACTTTCACACTTCAAGGCCTTCAAATTCTATAACCCCAATCTCTGTTGACTGCAACCAGAGTCAGGGCTAGGGCCCCAGACAATGCTGGTTGACGTTAAGTTTTTAGGATAAGCATCTAGCCATTTGAAACACAAAATTCTCAGTGGTCAGTTTATAACAGACACAGAGGCATCAAGCACAACAGCCTTTAGAGTCTCTCCTGTTAAAATGAGGTTCGTCGGAGAGGGACGCCTACCTTCCTGTCCTACTGAAATGGTGCCTTTTTGCACATGCCAGTTACAGCCAAGAGAATTTCACCAAGTCTTTGGGAAGCATGAGCCTCTACAAACACTACAAAAACACCAATGTCGCTATCTTTTTCACAAACACAGCTTTCAAAAGGGTTTTCTGTTTGTGTGCATATCTATATTAAAACAACCTATCTATGGAGAAGATCTCGGATACTAGCAGGTTCTTTAATCTAGCAGACCAAGAAGACAGACCCAATTACTGAAAGCTGAAGCTAGACAATTACAGACTAGAAATCAGGCACAGTATTTTTAAAACAGGGAGGGCAGTTCACCACCAGAGCAACTTACTCAGGGCTGTGGTGGACTCTTGGGAGTCTTTCTATCAAGACCAGAGGTCATTCTAAATGATACATGATAGCTAAAGCGGAAGTGATGCAGGAATCGTTGGTGAAATTCTCAGGCCTGTGTTAAGTGGAAGGTCAAAACAGATGATCATCAATCTCTTACGCCTTAACAATCTATCAAATGCTAGAGATAATTAATCTGCTCAGCTCCTTTTCTTAAAAGGGCTTCTGCTCTTCTGCCCCAGTGCTTAGTAAGCAACAACTCTCCCTTGCCTTGTGTGTGGCTACAATTGTCTGCAGGTTCACTATTTAATTACCAGCCCAGCGGGCTGCAGCACTCCATGAACTCACGGAATCAGGAGCGTTAATCTGGACCTGCTTCACAAAAGCGGAGGCCAAGGATACACCACTCACAACTGCATCATCTAACGTGGAAATGCACAGCGAGTGAGTATGTTTAGAACGATTTAAAATGAGTTGTTCTGCAAATCCCTCCCAGCTTGTGATACAAACAGGTGGCTGTGGACTAAAATATATGCTCCAGTTTCATTAGGTTGGGCTGACCATGCCTAGCTCACTCAGATCTCTGCTCGTACCCATAAGACGTGCTCATGGCAATGACAAAGCCACTCACGTCTCTCACCACCATTATTCAGCCTCCTCAGACATTACCAGTGCATGTCTGTGCGGCACAGCCATGGAGGCTGCACCCAGCTGAAATTTCACTGCATGGGGATTCACGCAAACACTTTTCTTGGTTTTCCCCGTGCCCCCTGGAGAGCTTTGACTGAGACAGACCCAGTTCAATCCAACTAGAGTCACCGGACATGGCACGTTGCTGACACAAAGCTGGATATTGGGCCCACGTTTGTTCAGAGAAACCAGTCATAGAAATCCCTGGATTTCCTTTAAAATGATTTTTTAAAAAGCCCGAAGAGCAAAAGAAACCCAATCAGCCGCCCTACCATTGTCCAGTGTTCTCTTCAACAGCCCCCAGCTGAGTTCTCGCTGCAGCTGCGTGGGTAACAAGCGTTGGTCACAGCAACGCACCATGTTTATGTCACTTGCCAGGCTCTTCTAGCCACGAGGGAAACGGCAGCTCAGAGCCTCTAGTTCAACAATTCAGAACTTTAGCTGCACAGTTCTTAATCCAGCAACATCGAAAGTCCTTCAAACATCTCCCTTAGCCCCTTCCTTCCCCAAGGCACGAGCGATAGTCCAGGCGCTAGGCTGCCAGTCTGGGACTCAGGCGGCTTGGGTTCAGCTTTCTGCTCCACCACAGGCTCCCCGTATAACCCTGAGCAAATCACTTGGTCTCTGTGCCTCACTTTCTCATCTGCAAAATGGGCTAAAGGGCATGTCCTTCTCTCACAGGCTGCTGGGAGTCAAACACATTCAGAATGGCAAGGGCCTCGGAAAACATGGTAACGGGGTCCAGGTAAGTGCGGTACATGGCTCCCTAGCAACCAAAGCAGAGGCTGCTTCCAGAGAAGCCTTGCCTGGTTTTCCACCGAACCCAGTGCGCGTTGGGAGTTCAGTCCCCATAGTGTGGACACTGAAAACAGTGCAGACCAAAGCAGTACCGTGCATTTGTGGTTTACCTCACTACTGAATGGCAGTGCTTTGATTTCAAGGCCTCCCGCAGATGAATGCAACATACATGTAAAACTGCCTCCAAGCAGTGGTGATGATACAGCAACAGAGGAGCTAAATGATTTGCCGGGGGAGGAGACGGAGAGTTAGTACACTGCTAAAAATACTCCATCCAGGAACAATTTCCTGATGGATCATGACAGATTTTTCTAGCCTCCCTGGAGCAGGTTCTGTTTGATGAAGCAAAGGTCAATTTGCCAAGGGAAAAGACACTAACCGTTAGACTGCTTAAAAATGTAAATGAAGAAGTGGAGCTGGCTGTAGCTTGGGTTGGGGTGGGAATTGTTAGTTAATTTAGCTCTCCCTCTGTGCAGATGGGCAGCAAGGGCTATGCATACTTAAGTCCCCTACGGAGACCTCAAGTGGGAGGTCAGTAATGCACAGCGCTTGCCACAAAGGTGAATTTCACCCTAGGTGTTCGATAGCTGATCTCACAAAAGCACAGCCCTTTGGCGAGATGACAGTCTTATTTGAGCTTCAATTTAGCGATGCCACGTGCTCCCCCAGCTGCACTAAGAAATGAACTGGCTTAAATCCACTATTTTTTTTTTCCTATACGTCAATGCTCTTATTGAATGGAATCAGCAACCACATACAGTAATATTTTCCCTCTTCATTTAGCTTTGTTCCTAGAAGCTGCACAGACTCCATTCAAGTTGTCTATCTGCATATATTTAATTCAGGTATTAAGCATATTTGCTTAGAGGCAGAAATGCAGGCCAACTGTGTTTTCCTTTGCTACAGAAATCTTGAGAGAGGGATAAGACTGGAATTAAGGGGAAAAATCAATAGCTTTCCATTCTATTTTTCAGGCAGCAGCAGAATAGCTTGGAAGATGAATGGTTAACAGCACTTATTAGGTATCAAGGACTTGGAAGAAAATAAACTTCAAAGATAGCAAAATGTTGTTTATCCCTGTTTGCAGATGGCCGATTTTTATGTAGACCTTTGACCTCCTTAAGACTGAAGGAGGAGTTAGTGGCAGCGCTGGGATGAGGGCTCCAGGGAATTCCTGGCTTAATCCTGTGCTCAGGTCATTAGATCTCCCCTTCCTCTCAATTCAGGCTCAGGAAAGCATTCCCTCCCCTCCATTGCACATCACACAATTGGCTTGTAGCATTCTAGCGCATTTTTTCAGATGATCAGGTCTTCACATTCACCGCTGCAGGAGAGTCTATTTGGATGCCTAGTACTTACCAGGAATCAATGGGCTTGGAGAGTTAAAGCCCTGCCTGTGTTTAGGCTGCAGTTGTCACTGCCAGTGCCAGCTGTCCCAATCGTTCGGTCCTTACTCCAGCAAAGCTCCCACTGCCTGCTGATTAGCTCGGGTGGCACATTTCAAACTCCACAGGAACATCTGTAAGGGCTTCATGACTCAGCCCAACATGCATGAATCAAATTGGTATTGCCATAGACCACCAAACCAACCTCAGATGCCTTCCAAATAATCTGCCGGAAATCAGGCTGGCCACAGCAGTAAAACAAGACTATTTCTTGATGAAAGACGGTCTTTTCCTAACCACCAGCAGCCTACTATGGTGAGCTAATTACTACTGAACCCTCCTCCCATCCCAAATGGTCACGTTTAGAAATCTACCGGCATCATTTGCAGGTTTAGAGACGTGGGGGGTAAATGGTTTAAAGCAACGGAGAGAAAAGGTAAATCTACAAGGTGCCTTTTTACCCTGATGGCAGAGGATAACCACCCCCTTCATCTCCACTTCCATTTCCCCCTATGTTCCACAAAGAACCTTCCCGTCCTCCAGCCCTTCCATGCCCTTTGGTATCTTTTCCCCACCATCAGCTTTGTGCTTGCTTATCCCACAGCTCTTGATCCCCAGAACACACTACTTGACACTACCTCTTTCAAACCTTCCCCCTTAGCATCCATAATCTGCCCGGGATCTGAATTGTAGTTCTGCCTCTCGTTTGTTCCATGTCTTATTGAGACTGTAAGCTCTCCAAGGTCGGGAGCGTGCCTTATCTAGGTCAGGGAAGCATCGTGAATGATTATAGTGCCATGGAGATGTTTTATTAGCATAATCAGCCTCAGTAAAGCCAACACTTGGAAAATAAGCTCTATTTTAGAGTGTACAGCCGGGATTTGCAGTGGAACTCCAAGAAGTTAGATGCCCCGTTTCCAATGAATTCCAGTGGCTTTGGATGCCCTAACTCCAACAGGCTCTTCAGAATATCACAGCTTACATGTCTTTGGGTAGGGACTATACTTCAGCTATGCAAAACTCACTAGGATTTAGCTACACAAGTTCCATTCTTTTGGGGATTCAACCAGACACATGGCCGGTGTATGGTGATGCTGTGCACTGTTAAACAGCCATCACAGTTTTTCTGGACTTCACAAGTGGCTGTACGCCAGTGGTACGTGAACTGATCCTCACGTATCCTTTATGGGTGTTGTGTGGGTAAATTATCTAGTCAGCTTTGAAAATCTCAACCTACAATTGTGTTTTGTACAGCACTGAGCACATCACACCCCTCTACAGTAGGTGTCTAGCTTCCTCAGCAAGGAGAATTCTTATGAGTTTGTCTTAAATTAATTTACAGGAAAAAAAAACCCATTTGTCTAATGATATAAATAGCAAAACCCTCTAACATGTCGTATTAATTAAACAAAATGTATATATCAGCATACATCCTCTGCTGAGGAGGACTAGATCCTGCCCTGGCAGGGACATGACAATATCTGATGGATCTGTTTGGTCTCTTAACTTCTATGTTCCTAAAAGAAACTGTAAAGCAATAAGGAGATCAGGCTCCTTCAACCAAAATAATTGCTGCAATGTGGGAATTCTGAGATGATTTTGTATCTGTCTCTGGAAAAGGCTAAAACAAGCCTTATGTAAAGCAGAAATGAGGGTCTGAAAATAGACCATTCTCCTCTTCTCAGTTTGGAAACTTAACACGTTTATGAAAATATAAAGATGCACGTCAATTAGGCCGTGTTCTTTTTGTGTCTTGCATCATCTGATCTTTAGTATGAAACCAATAACTTCCTCTTTGTAAGTGTTGGTATTAATCACGTTTAAATGATACATAAATCTTTATGGTTACTCATCTGGAGTTTCCACTCTCTCAAAGGTGTTAAGAGCTGCAGGGTTTTTTTGTGTTTTTAAATGTTTTATTTTCATTGAAAATATTTCTGAGAGGGAAAACCAGGGCTTCTCAAGTGGCCTTATCCTTTATCAGAAATATACACTACTAGGTGAATTACTTACCCTCGTGAGTTCTTTTGAAGTTGTCTCGGTGTCCTCATTAAATAAATACCTACACTCTCCTTTTAGCCAGCTGCAACTGGGCAATTCCTTACCCATTCACAGATGCATTGGGGATACGCACTACAGCTGCATCCTGCTGCCTGATCCACTTCGCCATGGCTCTTGTGAAAACTGGCTGCTGCATGTATCATGCAAGATTCAAAGAAGGATTGGCCCATGATATGGATAACAAAACTATCCAGCATTATAATAGTTAATGTTAAAAAAGCAAGGGAAGGGATGTAAAACCTCATGCTTAAACCATAAATTAAGAGGAGCCCTTCATGAGCAGCAGATTATCCCACAATTGCTTCCTATGGTGTTCTTTCACCTTTCTCTGAAGCATCTGGTACTGGCCCCTGCTGGAGATGTGATACTGGACTAGATGGATCACAGGCCTGATCCAGTTTGGCAATTCTCCTGGTCCTATGTCAAGGAGGAGTCAGAGTATATTGTTCTTCCCAAGAGAGTTCTGGCAGGAGGAACAATCTCCAGATGTATAATAGACCAGCATTAACCATATGAAAAAGACATCCAGCAAATGCGAAGTGGTCACTAGGGTCTATGTATGGACTGGTGCAAGGCCATGTGCTGGCAGGAGCCTGTACCCTAGTAATGCAGGAAATGGTCCTTATTTTATTTGCTTGCGTTATGAAAAGGGTAGATTCCCCTAATTAAGAATGAAGCTGTATTACTTCTACTAAACACCAATGAAATGCAGTTCTTCCACAGCTCTCTACCTGCTTCACAAAGGTGGGCAAATATTTATTTTCCATGGGTTATCTACTTCACAGATAGGGAGGCTAGATCCGGCAGGCTAAGGGTGTGATTTTTCACAAGAGCTGAGCACTCAACGAAAAGTGAAGTCCATGGAGCTGCAGATGCTCGGCATATCAGAAAATCAGGCTTGAACTGACTTCTCCCAAAGTCCTGCTGGAAGCCAGCGACAGCTAGGAGTGAAACCTACGTCGCTAGATTTACACTCCATGGCTGTATGTCCTCAGCCATGTAGTCGCAATACAGTACTTGCACACACGCCATAGCACGGCTGAAAGAATCTCAGACTTAATTAAGCCTCTCAACACTTTAGACTTGGATAAGGGATATTTAGGAGGGTCAGTTGACCTACAATTAACATGCAACAACTGTCCGAGAAAAACACAACAGCTGTTTAACAGGGCACTGCACCCAGCATCACTCACAAAGCAGGAAGTGGCCTCTTGTTCATTCAAGTGCAACTCTAGAGGAATTTTAGGTGAACAATGTACCTACCCACGTCTGAATGTGACCAAGACGTGCAACTAAGATCCCTGTTCTTACAGAAAGCCTTGAGAGATTAAATTTCTATAGGTAGCCAGGACCTCAGATTGTTCTCCTCTGTGTCATTCCTAAATGTACTGAAAACCTCTTGCAGCTGGTGTATGTCCAAGGCCCTATTCTCTATATGAAAAACCCAGTATTTAAATACCATCTCAGCTGAAAGGAGAAGGCTCATTGTATTGCTTTTATCATGAGATTTTCTGATTCGTCTTCACAGTGGGGGTGGGAAGGGGGAGCCTTATCAACTGCATTTCACATGCTAAAAAAGCGATCCACAAAGTAGGCCAAGAGCTGCCATGGTGAGACAGCGTGAGGGATCGACAGACTGTAGGTTTCATCTTTTACATTCTCTTCTTAAAAGGAAATGTGGCGGAAACTGCAGTGCAGCTTTTCAGAGGGGTCAGCGGAGGCTTCGCTGCTTACAATTTGTGCTGCCAGGATGAGGAAATTATTCCAAAGCAAATACCCAAGCACAGGTCAAAAACCTTGAACTGTCTTTCAGACTGGCAATTACAGATGGGACAGATCCATCTTTCCCGTCTCCCTTGGTGGAGGATGACTCCAGGCAACAGAATTACACCTCTTTGCCCCCCTATTGATTCATGAGTCAGGGCTGCGACCTCCAGCCAGTGTGACCTGACCCCACCTGTGATGAATGGGTTTAATCTCAGCTGCGACACTGGGGCATTTGATTCCTGCAGGTTAATCAATTTCATTTGGCAGGGCTAATTTGGGAGTCCTGCTGACTGATCAGCGGGATCCTTTGCAGAAGAGAATCAGGCTTCCTGAAGGAGCAGCGCTGTGCCCAGCCTCTCCCGGGAGGCTGGAACTGGGGATCAGCCGGGCACGGAAGCTATCTGAACTAAATACGCATAAGCAGCCCGGAGACACACGTGGCAGCTGGAGACTCAACTTGGTGTCCAGCATAGAACATTCACATTCTAATACAAGGCACTTTGCCTTCTTCCCATCATCAGTGTGTTCATCCATTCCCCAGCCCTCCCCGTCCCTGCCAGTGAGACACGCAAGGGGATCTATGCTTCTGAGCAAATCAGGAACAGGCTGACGACACCACGCCCACCCCAGACAGCAAGTGGGGGAAGGAAGAGGGGGTGTGTCCAGCAGCAGCTCCGAGGGTCAGACCTCAAAGATTACTAACACTAAAAATACAGTGTTGTTCTTCAGTGATGTCCAAAACACAGCAATAAACTAACCATGCTGGAGCCTGACTGTAGGAGAGAAGAGTATTTTAACAAGGGAGTAACCGTGTTGGGCATGTCGAAAAACCAAGCAGGCTGAAAAACAGAGACGTTGCTTTGCCGGTCGTGGTTTCTAATAACTATTCGACCCGCGTTGTACGTGAGCCGCGCAGCAATAGCAGCCGAAGGAGTGCTAACTGAACAGGAGCAAGGCACACTCAGACGTGAGTCACACCGAGAGTGGAAAGGAGACGCTGCTGAAGGGGAGACAGAAACCAAAATAGGTCTGAGGCCTGCGTTTGTTGCTTTGCTGAATGGAATGACTAAGGGGAAGGAAGCTGGGAGCCGTGGACGTGAGCAGAATACGGGAGAAGTCTGCTCAGGCTGGAGAGTTCCATCTAGAGCCAAGCAATTGATATTTATTGCAGGGGACATGAACGCCTGGGGGCTCCCGTCCCATAGTATTTGGTCATCTCAGTCACTGGCTCTTGCATGCTGCGGGGCTGTGCTGCAAAACGATCCCTGAAGACATGCCACTGCACACCAGAGCCTAGGCCAGGTCAGCCAGCCAGCAAACAGCATGGGGATTTTCAATACGAGCTGCGGGGCGCCCTCCTTCCTGGGACCAGAGAAGGGCTGTTCCAGGGCCCTACCACTAGCCACAGAGGGGTCTGGCCTGAGGCGCCCGGATAGGTGGGACCTTCCCGCAGAGCTGCCATCGCCTGAAAACTGTTGCTCAATCCTTTAATGCAGGCACGGGCTATTGGCGTGCACAGCTGAGGACGAAAGGTTGCTCAGCACCTCTAACTGCTCTAACAACAGAGATGGGGCCCACAAGCAAAGCCCTGAATTGCTGCCAACCACCCTGAAGAATGAGATTTCTTTAAACTCATACCACGGCAATGTCCTGCTATTAAATCCAGTTACCACACTGGACTCTGGCCCCTCTGGTTATGAAAGCCAGCCTGAGTTCCTATACCTGTATTAGAAGCATCCGTTCACCTCACCGCATCCCTACAGTCATTACCCCTTTGAGTCCTGTTTAGGCACCATCTGCTCTATGACTAAGTGTCAGAGGATGGGATACCACCCAGCCGAAAGGGGCCGTGTGGGGAGGACAAAACTGTGCCCCCAAAGCCAGGTTCAAGTCTCTGACAGTGCAAGGCTGCAATTCAATTATAGGGGACATGAGAGGGTCCTCTCCAGGCTACCACTTGAAACCGTGTTGCCCACTGGTTAAAAGACAACCTGTGAACAGGTCCCTTCCCACAATTATAGGTGAAGCATGGATGGAGCCTTTAAAAATAGTCTAAGAAGCAGAGACCTTTGCTTAATGTATGACATCTTGGCTCCCTGTCACCTTGTCTTCCCTCTCCACCCATCTGGCTGTTTCAGTCACTTGTTGCTCCTTGACATAATCCAGATTGTGAGCTCTCTGGGGCCTTTTTACTGCGTGTCTGCACAGCACCTAGCAAAAAGGGCCTCTGATCCCTAGAGCTAATAAAAAGGAAAAGGAACGGCAGAACTATTCCTGCGTACAGTGCCCCGGAGAGATCCAGCTGGCCACGTGAACAGCCCACGCTCAGGTCTCAACTGCTGTGAGTCAGAATGTGAATACATGAATAGCTGGATGCAGTAAGTGAGCACCTTCCAGCACCTCCCTTTGCTCTTAGATTTCTCATATCCTTTAATGCCAGGACATGCGGATTTTTAAACTACAACAGGATTTCCTCCCTTCCCTTAGTCTGGCTTGGAGACAGAGACGCATGTTTGGCCCTGTTAAGGCTCTGGACTACATTGAGGAGGTTGAACTGGTGTAACAATATCAGCGTTACTGCACCAGCACCATCCCCTAGTGCTGACGTGCCGCACTGTTGTTAGCTCCAGAGCAGCGTCATCCCGAACCATAGAAAGTATAGGTTGCAGTAGGGCAATGTGTCAACATCAAGGTAGCTGCACCATTGCAAGTTTCCTTAGAGCAGATGGGTTTCTGGCAGAGGAAATAAATTCACCTCCTTCTTAACAGGCAGCAGCACCACCAGGCTATTCTCAGGCAAACTCCGGCCCAAGCGCTGCCAGTATTCTCAACATGAACATAATACACAGTCATATTCTTGCGCAAGGATTACAAGAAAGAGACTAACCCCAAAACTGTGTCATATGGAAGCCTCTTCCGAGTTACCGTAGTTGCAAGCAGGGAAATGATCTGAATCGGTTTCCTTACTGAAAAAGACGTACCTTTTTTTTTAAATATGCTGTCATTAGGAACCAGGAAAGACTCTCTCCCTGCCCCCACGGACAGACACAATGTGTTTCATTTTCACAATTGCGCCTTTTGTCTATTTCACATGCTGAGTAGTGCAAAAGTGGCCAACGGCGTAACCGTGAGCTAAAAGTTGACCACTGAGTTCTACGATGTGGTTCATGCTCGTCCGTTTCTTTTAACGTGGAGAGGTGGCCATGAGAGACTACAGCTCCCAGCATGCAATGCTCCATCTTAATCCCAATGGCCAGGACTCTAGTGCGCCCTGGACACGCCCACACATTAAAAGATCAAAAGGAGGCTAAAATCAGGTGCAGACCGCAGAGTGATGCAGCCTATCGCTGAGAACCCCTGGAGCAGAAACTTGTGAAGGATTCAAAACCAGCAGAACCAATTCCCAGTGCCTGTTGTGGCGTCATGTGCTCCGCTGCACTGGGATTCTTAACAAAGAACCCAATGTATCGGGTACCTGGAAGGGCTTGGCGAAGCAGTCCATACCTAACAGTGGTATTCGATAACATGCTCCCATCACTCCCCCACTCATGGTTGCCTGGTTACTCACTGCTGCTCGGCTTTGGCACGATCACTAAGGAAGAAGAGGGCCGTGGCCAGGAAAAACATTCCTCCGAGGACGACGACAAACGGGCAGAGCATGAGCGCATAGCCGAGGCTGAGGAACTCCCAGAGTGGGGACTCCTTTGTGCTTTGCCGTATCAGGTCTGAGATCTAGGAGAGAGGAGCAGAAAAAATACGTTACCTATAACATCAGGCACTGCGTGATGTAGAGAGTGATTTGTCTTCATTACAGGCTAGGGAACGTATTTCCTTAGACAACTGCCTGCTGAACACGTCGGCTACAATTTCAGCTTGGAGGTTCTGTTTGTTAAATATCTTGTGTCCATTGTGTGACTTAAGACACCTCTTTTGTACACACCACTATTGTCCGCTCAGGAGTCCTGGTGACATTTGCAGCGAGGGGTGTGCTAAGAGCTCTCTTTCCTGATCTTTCTTGGCCTGCCTCATTATTATTCCCACATTACTTCCCTCCCGCCCCCCATCTCCCCTCGGCATCTGAATAAGCGAGCAGCTAACCTATGTGCTAACCAAGACTCTTAGCAAGTCTGCACTGCAGCGCTCTGATACATTGCTCTGGGTGGGGAAGTATGAACCTGCCGAGATTTCTATAGGGCTGGTCATACCTACACAGCATCTTCCCTCCAGCAGTAGATACATCCAATTCATGCAACTCAACTCGGGGGGGGGGGCATGGACTTTCAGACGTTGTCAAAGCTATGGGCCTGTCATTTTGCCATGGACATCGAGCACTCTTCTGAGAGTAGGTATTTCCTCTCCCCTTCTGTTATATCTCGTGCCCGTTATTTGTCTTGCACTAGTACCTACGGGGGCCCAGTCATGGACCAGGGACCCACCGTGCTAGGTACCGCACAAACACAGAACAAAGAGCCTTCTCCCAAACAGCTTCCAATCTACGCAGCTGCCTCCTTCTGCTAAAGAGGTGGCACGACTTCAGCGATGAAATGGCATGGTTATGTGACAACGGGCATGCATCTGGGGTGACAGGCAACGCAGAAATACAACGTAGAGTGACTTTCTTTATTACAACCTTCTGGAAAGTGTGATTGCTAAAATGCAGTTTTATGTAACGTATTTCTATAATCTTAGCATTAGCTGGTCAATGATCTACTAAACACATCAGCTTCTCCAGCACTGAAACCAACATGGCAAGAGCTGTAGCAGTAATAAACTCCTGGAAATGGGGGTATTTAAATCTTAGTGTCCATTCGATCTGTGGCTTTTTTTTTTTTTTTTTTTTTTTGCTGAGACTGCTGGCAAGATACAGCAACCATTTTATGCTGTAGGCTCCTGCTGAGATCCACCAGGCGACCCCCAAACTATCTGAATATATACAAACCCTTAAAAAAACAAGATTTCAATTTTAGGAATGGACAATGGTTGTACAGGGCAACTTGCTTCACCACTTCCTAATGAAGCAGGTTCCTCTGTAACAAGAACAGCCGGCTTAAAGCACAAACCAAGAGTAATAAGTGACATTTAAGTTTGAAATTTAAAGACACTGACTGAATTGAGTGAGAGAAAATCCTCTACCCAGAGGGCATCACCAGCTCACAGCCCTGCAGCCAAACGCAAGAGCCATTATAAGAGGCACTGCAGGAGATGAGACAATTCAAAATAAAAGGTCACAGACATAGGGGACTTTACTGAAACTGTAGCACACGGTGCTAAAGAGATCTTGTATTTAGGCCATGTCTACATTAGCACTTATATTGGCAAGCTTTTGTCGCTCAGAGCGTCTCCTGCTGACATAGCTACCGCCACTCATTGAGCTGGTTATATATGTCCACAGGAAAGCTCCTGTCGGCATAACGCAGCTGCACGAGTGCTCTGAGAGCAGCACAGCTGTATCGGTACAGCTCGTAAGTGTAGACATGGCCTTATACACCATCTATATGAGTGGAGCAGCAGGATTGCACTCAGTGTCTTTAATATTCCTATTACCACTCAGACTGGGGTCTACTATGGAGAAGCAGATGTCAAGAAATCTACAAAGGGGCATCTGGCCAAATGCTAGTAATGAAACCTGTCTAGCTAAAGGAACATCTTTAATGTGGGAGCTGGCCAGAAGTGAAATAACTGCACCCACAAAGAATTTAATTTCAAAATCTAAGGGTATCTGTATACTACAGCGGCACATCTATGGCACTGCAGCTGTAGCACTGTAGTGCAGATGCGTCCTGCACTGACAGAAGGAGTTCTTTCATAAATGCACTTAATTCACCTCTCCCAGAGGCAGCTACAACAACAGAACAATTCTTCTATTGAGCTAGCTATGTCTACAGTGGGCACTAGGTCAGCCTAACTGTTGCACAGGGTGTGAAATGTTTCAAGGCCCGGAGCAACATCACTAGGTCAACCTAACTTTTAGGCGTATACCAGACCTAAGGCTCTGTAGCCAAAATTGTGTGTCCCATTTCTTGTCCTAGAAAGGAGGCAATTTAAGTGTCTGGGATGTACTCAAGGGAGGTTTTGCTGTCTCGTATAATTTGCAGATAGGAAATCAGAAGAGTTGTTAAATGGGAGGTTATTGTAAAGACCAGTCTTTAGACTGAAAAGCAAATGCAGTGGCTGTTAGTCTGTGAGATGTTTTCAAAAAATAACTACAAGGCAAGACTGTGAAGAGCATAAATGCTCAAGAAATTAGCAGACCTCATGATGCAGCCAGTACATGGCCAAGAGACAAGGATCTTAATTTGTAGTTGTTATTCTCTGGCATACCCAACTGTCAACGTTTCCCTGGTTTTACATTGTGAACTAAAATTAGGCATCGAACTGAACTAGCCTCTCAATGTGTAATAGCAACGATTAATGCTTTGCCCTTCAGAAGCACCTTTCACTGAAAAATCTCAAAGCCCGTTTCCATGATGGGCTGGTATTAACCTCTATACGGTCAGGTGACTAGTCAAGTCACATGATACAGCCGCAGTGCCAAAAGTGTTAGAACCTCAGCTTCACTTCCCAGGTGCGTTTGCTCCCCACGTGGCATTGTCAGCTGGCATGGACGTTCCAGGCTAAACGTAGTGTGGAACATTGAAAGAGTCTAACACAAATACCAAGGCGGCCCCCCACACCTGTTCCTCTCCACTGACCCACCATCAAGCCCACACCTGTCTTTCACCACACAGTCTTGGTGCAAAAACTCAGCCAACCCCATGTATTCTGCAGCTCTGCATTTTGGGCAGTGCACTTTAACCCCATTCCCATGTGCCCTTTGGATACCAGGAATGGCTGACTTGCCTCCCTCTTCCCCAACTGTATTTTGTTCTGCAGAAGAAAAAAAGGGTTTCCTGCACAAGTGCAGTGGTGTATAGAGGGTCTCCGGAGGCCTAGGGGCCAAGCCTACATTTGTGCCTCCTTCCCAGGCCTCACACCGCCCGGGTAGGGCAGGAGGGTCCCGGCACTGCCTCCCCTCCCTGCACTTATCCGGCATGTGGCACCCACCTTGCCCGCTGCAGCCTGCCTCCGGCTTGGATGGGGTGGCCTCCTGCACGCCCCCGCCCATTGGGAAGTGCCGGCCAGCACTTACCCGCTGCTCCAGCCTCGCAGCCCAGTGCCGGCTCAACAAATCCCCTGGACTAACACCTCTTGAAAAGAGCACAGTATTTTACAATGGGAGAGGTAAAGTGTGAAACTGTCACCCAAGTCCCTTGTTTGTTAATGGCTATGTCTTCACTGCACAATAAAGGTGTGTTTTTATATCGAGACAGCAATCCTAGTGGAGACAAGACACTGTCGTTTTTACTTCCACATATCTAGTCAAGGCAAACCCCAGGTATAAAATGTTAACTTTGAGATAAGAACCGGCTCTGCTTTGGCTCCACTAGCATTTTACATCAAGGGTCAGTCTAGAGGAGGAGTTATTCTGGAATAATTCCTGATTAACTCCATGTGAGTATGTTCTTATTCTGCAATCAAGTTGTTTTATTGCAAATCAGTTTAATGCAATGGATTAAGATAATTTGGAATAAGGCACTCTTAGGGCTTTTCTATATTGGGGAATTAATTCAGATTAAGGTAGGGTGTGAATTTAATTCCAGAATAATCTAATTCTACAGTGGATTAAATTAATTTGGAATAAGGCACTTTCTCCACAGAACGAGTTAATCAGGAATAGCTATTCTGGAATAACAAGCACTCACCTCAGAATCAGAGCATTCACACATGGAGTTAATCCACTTGAAATTCATGGCCTACCCTGTTCCAGATTAACCTTCATGTGTAGACAAGACCCAAAATAGCTCTCTTGATCTGCATGATAGACCTCTTGTGTGAACAGCTCTGCCATGAAGTGACTTTCCACCTATATTTAAGAATATTCACGTGCATGGCTAAAATCACGGAAAGCTCTTCAAAAATTCATCTGCAATGAGGCCACTTTAAACCAGGCCAAAAAGACAGACACCTACAGCTCCAATTATAAATTTCATTACAGAAGTAGCCCAAGGTCTGCATTTACTCTCTCCTTAGCTATGCTGCTGATCTAGTGCTGCTCTATCTTAGTGCAACTCAGCACCATCGATAATTAACACTGTTCTGCTAACTACTTGTTAAAGGAAAGTCATTAGCATTCTTGCTATTTAAGTAGCTCATTAGATCCAGTTTATCAATCCACTCAAGTAAGGGAGGTGGGGCATAGGTGGGAGGTGAGACGTGCAGGTTGAGGGCTAACATTTTTCCATGAACTATTCACAGTCACACAAAGCTCTTTTAAAGTAATGAAACAGCTCAGATTTGTCTCCAATTGATTACGAGGTCACCTACATTCTAGTGACTGCAGCCCTGTGTTCTGGGGCCGACTGGTCAAAAGGACACTGAGCCGTCTGCAGACTGCAGTCATCCGCCAGCCAGATACACAAAGCTCCAGTGTTGAAAATGAACACAGCCGAGTCCCAGAATCTCAGGCCTGTAGGTCCCACAGCGAGGAGGCTGTGCAGAGCGCACGGACTCAAATGAAGTTAGCAGTAGGAGCAACCAACCATTGATGCGACGTTCCAATTACGTGAAAAGAGGAGAAGTGCACTCTAGATGAGGGGGCAGCAGCGACCTTGTGAGACCCAGTGCCCACTCGGATGATGCACAGTGGAGATGTCACATGCTGCCTTCAGGATGCTTTGGTTTCACGTCTCTAACAACATGAGTAATAAAAATGACTCTACTGGCTCTCCAAATTAAAAGAGGAATCTTTCAAGGGGCTTCCTCCCCGTCAATGCAATCCGTGATAGCAATGCTGCTCTACTGCTGACACGGATGCTCCATGAGATCAACTGTCTTTCACCTCTCAGCCAACAGCAAGCACCAGTTTACCCATTTGTTACGCAAGAGTGATAGATCCCAAAAGGAGACAGAGATTGGTGAGAAGTAGGAAGCCTGGTGGAGATCTGAAGCCATGCGTTGGTTTGGCTAAATGTGAATCAGTGTCTCTAAAGCGGGGTAAACTGGTACAATCAGATGGCATACAAGTTAACAAAGGTACTACCCAAGGTATCTCTCAGCACGACCCCTACAAAAGGTTGTTAGAGTTACAACATAAGGCAGTCAAAGAACAAGAGAACAAAAAGGTGACAGAAAAAATAAGAACTACTCTAATGACAAAACTCGAAGGATTTTTTCACGTCATTAATATGTGGGCCATTATCAGGAGTATGGTACGCTGCTGGACTGAACACCATGGAATCAAGAGAAGAAAAAAATTGACATCGGAACAAGAAACCTCCTGGCAATGCAGAGAGTAATGAATATCAGTCAAGAGGTGGATAAGGATGTACATCTGACAACGAGATGGAGGAGAAAGGTCTGTAGAGGAAGCAATTTACAATGAAGAATTCACTATCAAAATTTATGAGAACACCGGCAGAGTCAAAGATCATCTGGTTTCAGTAACAAGCGATGGCCAAGTGTGCATCCCAGGCCAAGAAAGCACAAATGAAAGGAGACTGTAAATCACCCAAGACTTGAAAGATTTACACAGAAACCAATGCAGGGACAGAGGTGGAAAGAGATTAAACCCATTAACGATCAAAGATTAACAACTCATAGCTTGTAGAAGGATACCTCATGAGAGAGCCAGAGCGCCTCATTCTGAGTGCACAAGTGCAGTCCTCACGGCTTAATTACATTCAAAAGAAAAGTGACCCACCAAACTGCTCTGAGTTGCAGAATGGGTTCGGAGAAGGAAGAGATGGTGGAGCATGTGTTGAGTGCATGCACGAGCCTGGCTGAGAAAGAATAAAGAAAATAAGGGCTAGTCTACACTACTCCACAGCGCATAGGGGGAAGACGCTCTATGCTGAAGGGAGAGAGCTGTCCAATCAACATAATAAAACTACATCCGTAAGAGAAGCTCTCCTACCGCTGTCCACATCAGCACTTCGGTTGGTGTAACTCACATCACTCAGAGGAGTAGCTTATTCAAACCCCTGAGAGACATAAGTTATACCAAGTAAGTGGTAGTGTAGACCTGGCCTGAGATTTGAGGGGATCTGGCAGTTGTCACAGAGCGAATGGTGCAGGCAAACAGTACGGACACAGTTACTGTAAGAGAGAAAACAACAAGGCCATGTTAATTGATATTGCTGTGCTGAGAGGAACATAAAGGAAGAAGAGAAGAAGATAGGGAAGTATGAAGAACTTTGCCAGAAAGTGAAATGTTATGGAAAACTAGAACAAAGACAGTCCTAAGGATATGGATGAGGAGCTCAAGAACACTTAAGACATCGTGATCCATGACCTCCAGAGACTGCGCTCTGAGGCACTGTGGGGATTTTAAGGTCAGTCAAAGGAGAACAAGTGTATCTGAGTATCTAGAATGCAAAAATTCTGTGGAGGGCTTAACATAACCCCTCACTATCCAGACTCACCGAGTCAGATTTATTGGTGATTCATGGAGATACTTTTGAGTCAGCAGCTTTCCCTTTTTCTGCTTAGCCATCTTGTAGAACAGCCCCATGACAACAACAACTCTCATACAGTGTTTTTATGATACATCTCAAAGCATTTTATAAAGGTGGTTGTACCATTATCCCCATTTTCCAGATGGGGAAACAGAGGCACAGGGAGGGAATAGAATCCAGGTCTCCTAAGTCCCAGTCCAGTGCTCCATCCACTAGGACCAACTGGGATGATGCAGAAGTGGCAAGTCAGCGTGACAGACGGGGTCTCACCACCAGCTCAGTGCGGGGACAGGTCTGTCTGATTGGAAGTGCTGCTGGACGGATCCGAGAGCCTGGCCGAGCTGGACTCTGGCACTCTCAACACCTGCGCCTCAAGCCTCAAATCGGCCAGAAAACCAATGGATACGGTCGAGTTTCAACCCCTCGTGTGGGTGGGTGACCGTGCTGAGGAGGAGGAATTCTATAAAGCTAGAAGGTAAACAAAGGAGACCACAGTGCATGAGCAGTGTGGCCAGCGTGTCAGTGAGTGAAACTTCCCGCGCAGATCAAATGCAAGTGCTTGGTACGAACCCCAGTCACCATCACGGCCAGGCCTGGAAGCAGAAACGAGGGGGAAAGAGGAAAGCACTGGTTGTGCTCAGAGAAGAAGTGGCTGACAGCACCAGTGAGCGAGCGAAAAGAGTGCCAAAACACAGCCTTGAAACTGACACCAAGGGAGCTGTCTGTCCTGACTGGATATTCCTGAATCAAAGGGTCATGTCAGCATGCCACAGAAAACTGCCTTTCATGGATGGAAATCTGCAAATCCACCCCAGTGGAAACAGGCAGATATATACACACACAAACCCAGAGGCACGGCTTCATCCCAATAATCCATCTGCAGATGGCAGCAGAGACACGGCTGGTTAGAGCCAAGAAAAAGGGTAGCTCGGGGAAATATGCTGCCACGCTCTAGCACATAAGGAGTTAACTCTGAACCAAATTCTCCGTTACACCCATGGAGTGTTATTAGGGTTGCAACAATGCAGCCGAGGGATCAGAGCACAGCAACCAGAGTTGGAAAGCTCGTGCTTTCTACAGACATTACCCCGGCTCACTGGGGGATTTTGGAGAAGCCGGTTAACTGCTCCGTGCCTCAGTTTGTCGCCCCAGCTAAAGATGGGGATCACACTTCCGCATCTCTGCCAAGTGCTTTAGAGAGCTTCCACTGCGAAGTGCTAAGGAGAGAACCTCCTCGATGTGCGGTGCTGACCAGAGCACATGGTGTCCCCATGTTGTTCAGAAGGATTGATGCCAATTCTGCACATTACTGCAAAGCTCTTTAAAAAGACAATTTCAGAATAGAGGAATTGAAACCATCTCACCCAAAGAAAAAGTGCAATGGTGCCTTGCCCTGCTTGGGATTCGTCCAACAGCAACAATTTAGAGTGCTTGATTCCTGTGCTAGGCAAGCAGTAAAACCTTCTTATGCAACCCGTGATCGCCCTGCTCCAGCAGCAAACTGGGCTAATGTCCTTAGGCTGTGGCTCACACGGGAGCTTAAGGGAAATAAGTACCCAAACTCCATTGGCAGCCAGTAGGAATTAGATGTTTAACTCCCGTAGGCGCCCTTGGAAAATCCCATCTTATCAAACATGTAGGACCTTACTCGAGGGGGCAGTTTCACTGGCTCACATCGCTGAGGTCTCCCCACAGTATAAATTGCTGCCATTCCTCAGATTCAGCAGCGACGTCAACTGTTCACATTTTAGTTCTTAATAACATTTGCTCTTTCCCATTTGAAAAATTCCAATTGACCTTTCAGCCATCATGCCACAAGGACCATGAGTCAGACAGGCCAGGCCAGAGAGGGTGCAGAGCACGGGACTCGGACTCACCTCCCACAAACTCTGAAAACTTTTTCCCCTGATCCCCTCTTATTTGCTGTTGGGACAGTCTTCCTCCCAAACGAGAACTGCTCTACAGCCAACATGTTAGATACAAAGTAATCAAAATCATTGGTTTTTTAAAATATCTTCAACTAAGATAGGGCCAGAGAAAGTCCAGGGCTAATCACACAGCCTGCAGGCATCCTTAGATAACAGAGAGCTCACTCAGTCTGTGGATACTGTAGGGTAAAGCATGTGATTTTATTAAACCGAAGTCCTGTCTAGTCTGTGGCACACGGCAGCCCTGGGTAACTTTCAAGGCTAACTGCATTCATTCCAGGGTCTTGGTCACCTCTCTAGGACATCCCTTTTGTGAAACACAATGGGAAGTGGGGAAAGAGGCAATGTTTCTTCTGGGAGATTTACTAGGCATAATAGTGCATGTGTGTAATCAAACATAAATCCACGTCTACACAGCAGGCCTGTCCTCTTATACCACCTTCCTCTCCCGCCCCCACCACATATGCCAGCTTCAAAGCCTTCTTTATTTTGTTCTCCCACCCGAACAGTCATGCTGCCCACCATCCACAGAACAGCTTCTCCCCATTCCTGGTTTGTCCAGCTCTCATCCTTTCCGCATTCAAATCCCTTCTAGAACTCGATGGGATGCCCACAAGTTTTGATTTAATAATCAGATGAAATCACAAGTAAAGTAAAGTAAAATTACATCTATTTATATTCTAAGTCCCTTCCCTTCTCACAGTGCCTCAGCACATTCCGTCTTCTGTGTCTGTCTTTTATCATGTAAGACCCATGCAGCAGAACGTCGTACAGAGCCCCAGGCAGACTGGTGGTGCAGAGCAGTATATCCACAGGATAAATGTGTATCATATTTCTGCTGCTGCCCCCTGTAGGGGGTGCAAGATGCACCTCACTGGCTATGAGACTGATGAAACAGAAACGACTGTTTTAACAACAGAAACCACACAGCTAAGTAACAAGGATTGTTCGAGGGGACATCCAAATTACTCCAATCAAAGCCATGGTGCTCAGCTAGAAGTTCTAGCCTGAGAGTGATGTCTAACACGTGATGGGCCAAATTCAGATCCCAATCACATCACTGTAAATCTGGAGAAACTGCAGTCACAACTTTGACAATGCTACTCGAGATTTAGCCTGGGGTAACAGCAGAATTTGGCTTAGCATTTTAAGGCAGTGGGTCAAATTCTCTGATGACATAGTTGCATTGAAGACAGTGGACTTGTACCAGCAGAGAATTTGGCCCAATATATCCAGAAATTTTTCTTTCCACAAAGCTACTTAGTTCTTACTTTTTCAATGGGGAAAATTTTCAGACTGTAAGCCCTTTCGGGCAGGGACTGTCTTTTTGTTCTGCATTTGTACAGCACTTAGCACAATGGGTTCCTGGACCATGACTGGGAGTCCTAAATACTACCATAATAAGAATAAAAGACACCCACAGCCTTGCATTTTGTGTAATCATTTACATCTTTGAGAGTGACTGTAAAATACTACCAGAGTGGACACATGGCCATGTCACATGCTGTTTCCCTTGTTGGCATTTGCCTTGACCCTTTGATGGGCCCTTTACAGATTCCTTGCACTGGATGGACTTAGAGGTTGAACTGCCCTCCCACAAATGATCCCACCAGGCCAGGATTGCACCATCTGTACTGGGTGCATGTGTCAGCTTGCAATGCTTTCGACCATACGATTCCTGTTCTGTGGATAAGCACAAGGTGGTTCAATGTGGTACCTGTTCCCAGCACCAAATTAGCACACGCACCCAAACCCCTGCTCATACCCAGTGTACACTTACGAATCCAATCAGGTAAGGGCTGCCAGCATCTCCCAGCAGGTGCGAAGCGAAGCTCTGCAAGGCCACCGCGGTGGCGCGTCGTGTCGGGATAACCACATACTGCAAGGAGAGGGGAAAAAATACACAAGAAAAATGAAATAAATAACCCACCAACCATCCCTGTGCAGCTGGGTTTCTTTCCAACTCCAGAGCGAGGCTGAATGCTCTTGCTGTCGGAGAGAGCAGGAAAAACACCACCATGCTTTCAGAGGCAGGAGTGGAGGAGGCGTCATTCCAGCTCCACACTCACAGCAGTCTCACAGGTGGCCAGGGCAGCTTTGGATCTCTTCTATCCCCACTATGTTTCTAGTGCTGTAATCTGCAGACAGTCAGCAAAGGAGATTCTCTGGCCCGTCTGACCCACTCCTTCTCTCAACAATATCGTAAGCACCAAGGTGACTAACAAGTGGGCTCCCAGGTGTGCACTCCCTGCTGAATCCCCCTATTTGCTCCACAACAGCAGAGCCCTTCATGCCTGAGAACGCAAAGGAGAGGGCAAGAGTTTTCCAGGATTTCACCCATGCAGTAGAATTGTGTCAAGCCACATGACCCAGCCTCCCCACAAAAATAAGCAGCAGCTGCTTTTTAAAAGACAACACAGGTCTTCTTTATCAAGGAAGAGATCCTTTTATGTCTGCACCAAACTCGGCCGTAACCCTGGATGGAAACACACCCAAAGCTTCGTGAGACTCAGTTTTGGTTCTGAACTTTGTGGCCCAGGCTCATCTCTAACAGAACAGAGCCATGTCTGAAAGGGAATTTCCCAGTGTGATTTCTAGGAATGTTTAGTGGCTTGTATAGCCACTCAGATGCCCATGTGGCTGATCAGAACTTTGGCTACATTCTGTCTGGTGGTAAATACTTACTCCTGCTCGAAAGCTTTACATTTTGAGGTTCTCCCAGTGCCTCTCAAAAGATGGGCAAAGAGAGAAAGAGTTACAGCCAGTGTTTGCTTCTCGAGTTTACAGTATCTATAGTTAACCTGTTATACAAAAAATTAGCTTTAATGGAGCTGTCACAGCCCCTGGATAACAGTGCGCTCTCATCACTAGCCGCTTTTCTTCCTTCCCCATTCCCCCACGTTACTTATTACTCGCACTCGTTGCAACACATCTACAATCAGAGTGTAAACTTTCTGGGGCATGGACCATGTTTAGCATTTGTTCTACACGGTACGCAGCACAGCACGGGCCAATGGACAACAATAAATAATGGAGATATTTTTGTTTTTAAACTATAACATTTTATTAACATTATCAAAAAGGTCAACGCATTCCAGCTCTAACGCTGTCTTAAATTATTATTTTGTGTGGGCGTTTTGATTAAGATCACAAAAGGTAACAGTGACTCATTAGGGAAACTGCATGAAAAGAAGCCCTTTGTGGAATGTGAAAAAGGTGTCCCATTACCTCTACACGCCTGTAAAAAGGACATGACCCCTTGACCTGATGACAAGCAAGATCAACGTGACTCAGCATTGCCCATGGAGAGGACATGAATAATTGTTTCCTTGCTGGTGCTGGAAGTGACTGAAAACAAAGCCCTGGCCAGCAAGGTGAAAGAATGATAAAACTCTAGAAGGTGGGGGTCTTAGTTTTATAACAAAATCATAGATTTAAGGCCAGAAGGGACCATTATGATGATCTAGTCAGACTTCCTACATAACTCAGGTCAAAGAAACTCCCTCGGTAATTTCTGCATTCGGGCCACAAATTCTGGTTGAACTAGAGGAAAGAGCATCTCTTCTAGAGGGAGATCCAGTCTGCGTTTAAGGATGGCAAGTGATGGCGATTCCTTCACATCCCTAGGCCTGAATTTGTCTTGTTTCAGCTTCCAACCACTGAATCTTGCTGTGCCTTTTTCTGCTAGATGAAAGCGCTGTCTATACAACCAGAAATCTCTTCCCCATGTAGGCTCTGGTAAATCGTTTCAACTTCTCTTTGATAAACTAAGCAGACTGAGCACGAGTCATTTACTATTAGTTTTATGACTACTACTATTATTTACTACTATTGTTTTTCTAGACCTCCAAGAATTCTTGTAGCTCTTTTCTGAACCCTCTCCTAGCATGGTTCATTGCTGATGTGCCTGGTTTAACGTCAGAATATTAGGAATGACTTTGCTTCTGTTTCGCTAATTTATTTACTCTGGGTTTCAGGGAGCTAATTGCTCCACAGTAACGTGCCTCTCTCTCTCAGATGGAACGCGCAGATCTGTTGCAATGAGCATCATTTCCTCCTAAGGTGGGAAAGTTCAGTTACTGCTTCGCTGGTGTGTGAATAGTTAATCATGTGACAGGCAAAAGCTCTTAAAGGACCCATAATGGAGCAGAGCCCACAGTAAAGAGGCTAAGTGCGGGACGCAGGCTTGCATCTATGGACTTTAGGAGTCATGGGTAATACGGGACCTGGGCACTTTGGAAAATTGTATCATTTCTTGTGATTTGGCCTCAGCTCCTCAGGAACACCTGGGGGGTTCTTTTATCACAGCTGTGATGGAGCTGCGAACATAGCCAGTGTGAACCGACGCAGCGTGCTACTCAGATGTTCTGTGACACGCCTCAAGTGCAGCAGCACTCCACTAAAAGGGACGCAAAGGTCAGTCAGCTCCTGAGCAACAACCTGGTCGCACTGACAATACACAGCCCCTTCCATCCAAGGAGCTCAGACAAACATTGAGCCTCACTGAACTCCCGTGACACAAATGAGCCTTATCCCCATTTTACAGATGGGCAAACAGAGGCACAAAGACAGACGGTAGGTCACACAGTGAAACAATGGCAGAGCTAGCAACAGAAGCCAGGAGCCACAGCTACCACACAATACCCTCAACCCAGATGACAACACACAGTGCGAGGGTGCTACCTGGCCTGGTGAAGAGGAGGTGAACTGCAGCTCACCCGCCCCTACCCAATTTGCACAGGAGCGACAGGGAACTGCCATAAGAGTGACTCTGAGGAGGTACAGTCACATTCCACTCTTGAGGAGTCAGATTTGAGCAGAGGAGTTTTCAGCTAAAAGCAATTAAAAATATATTTATTTGTAATAAACAGCAGGTGACTAAGAGCTGAGAATGAAACCCAGCTCTTCTGACTCACAATCCTTTGCTTCAGCCGTAAGGCCAGCCTTCTCCAGCAAAAAAACAATTTTCAAGGCATTCGAATTTTCTGTTGATAAATGAGTAGCGGTAAATTAATGCCATTTGAGGCAAAAAGTGCTTCTTGTCTTGGTTAACTGGGTTTTGACCATTAATTGTTCTTTTAAAAAAGTATAGCATTGCAAACGGATATAACTTGCAGTAAGGTGTTAGGCTAATGAACTAATGAAATTATTGATGGCTGAGACCAGACTGACTTTATAATGGCAAAGACGTTTGCATGTCTAGCTTAAAATCCCACTGACAGAAACACAACACAGCAACCAAATGAAACATGAGATTGTTTCTCCTCCCTTAAATAATGGTAGGGGAAAAAAAAAACAGTTATGCCTGCTTAAAGGATATTTTATTTTGACAGAGCGGAAATAGCTGGTAGTAAACATTAGCTACTGTCCTAGGAAGGACAGCAGTAAATTAAAGATCTGAACTGGGATTTCGATATTAAAATAGAGCTGAATTCAAACCATATAGAGGCTATTTAATTAGAATGTCCCCGCGGAAGCTGGAGGTGGAACAGCCACATTAGCCAAGAGGAAGAGTGTGGGATTATCCTGGCCCATCTCCCTGACTCCAGGTTGGGTGGCTCACATCACACAGGATGTCCAGGGAGGCTGACGAAGCTGCTCTGGGGTGAGCCTCGCCTCTTTAAATAGAGGCTCCGAAAGGCCGTGGTTTTATTACTGACGTTCTACTCTCCTAGTGGAGCTGGCAGAACTGTTCTTCCCAGACATATGCCCTGTCCTGGCTCAGTTTAACCATGAATGGCTCATAGCTAGGGACAAAACATCCTTCCCGCTTGAGGCTCCCACATAACCTCTAGATGATGGTGTTCACTCCGGAGCTTTAAAAGAAATCCCAATGTTTTAAAGCGCTCTCACTGATTTGGTTTTCATTCTAGGACTGACAGAGATCCCCACGATACGGCATGTTCAATTGTTTCCGATGCCAGAAGCAAGGCAGGCATGAGCCACCACTGATCTGGCTACCGAGAAAGTTACAGAGCTGTTCAACTGTCCAACTACTCTTGGAGCTACCTTTCCCCAAGGAAGCCAACTGAAGTCAATGCGGTTCCTTGCCACTCACTCCCGTAGGCTTTGCATCAGGCCCAAAACCCTGAACAATAGAAGAAGGTGGTTTGCTTACTGAGACTGGAAGTCAAAAGCATGACATTAGAAATGGCCAGCAGCAACAGCAGCCAAGACGTCTATCCTTAGGATTCGGAATCAGACGCACGCCTTTTGTTTCAGGCTTTTTTCTCTTTAGTTTCCAAGAAAACGCACGGTCCAACTGGAGAGAAGGTCTGAAGAGCCCACGCTGGAGAGGGAGCCTGTGTGGCTTCTGTACAGCTTCAGAATGGCACAGTTACAGCATGGACAAACTGCCACCTCTCCAGGCTTTACTTGCAGCCTGCCCCTCCCCTGCAGGGTGAGGGGTGGGGGAAGGAGGACATGCTTAGCCCTCGCAAGGACAAAAGAAGGCAGCCCAGCCAATAGGAGTGCTGACGACTGTGGCACACCATGTGACAAACCCTGAGTCGTTCCCACGTGGCATACAGCACCATCACCCCCGCACTTCTGAGTAACATGGACTCTTGTGGCTTTTACCTTTCCAGCTCAACCATCCAGTGAGGCTATGTGAAGTTAGAGCAGATACCACGGAAAGGCAGCAGGACTCCAAAGCAGTTGGCAGCTTTGGCAGACCAAGACATTCGCCCGCTGAGGAGGAGGAGGAGGAAGAGGAACAACCAACGAAGCAGCAACACAGAGACCAGCTAGGAAAGCAAAATTCAAATGGGGGGATGGAGGGAGAATGGATGGCGCAGAAGGTGACACGGCCCCTTTTGCCCCTAGGTCACTGGTTCAACCCCAGCAGTGGCTGAATGTTCTTGCCGTCCAGTAGCTCTCCCACGGCCTGTGTGAAATGAGCTGGGTGTCCAGTTAGTGCCCAGCAGGCAGACGGCTCCAACACAACCGACGAACGTCAGCAGCCTCAGAACAGTGGCTCTAGTTTCAATGGGCCATGGAGAGTGAACCACTCTCTCATCCCCAGATGGGGTTCCTCATATCTGTGTGGGGCACATTACTGGGGGCAGGTTGCACTGCCACTGTCTGGCATTTTAGTGGCTAAACAGAGGACTCCCATCTTCAGGGCTGCCTCCTGATAGCTTTCAACAGCACTAAAAATTCATTCACATGGAGCGAATGCTTTAAAACTCTCCTCCTCGTTCCAAACTGAGCAGCTCTGACCTGGTACCGAAATCACAGCACAGTAGGGGGCAACTCTGGCTTGTGTATATGTGCACATCTATAAACCCCGGCCAGTGGGAGAGCTGATGGGTGGCCAGCCATCATCCGACTGCTTTTGCCTCCCCTCTATACCTGCTGAGAGGCCACTCAGCACGTCCTCTATGGCCACATCTGGGCAGGGTGTTTTGAGGAGGGTCTGTGTATTTTAGAATGCACAGAGCATGTCTATACTGCAAAAAGAGATGCTCTGCAAAGCTCTTGCCAGCCCGGATCAGTTTACTTGGCCTTGTGGAGCTATAAAATTGCCATGTAAATGTTCAGGCTCGGGTTTGAGCCCACACTATGAAACCCCACAAGGGGGCCGGATCCAGCCCGAGCCCAAATGTCTACACAGCTGTTTTTAGCTCTGGGAGCCTGGGTCAACTGACCCGGCCTTTGCGACTGAGTGCCACAGGTTTTTTATTGCACTGTGTAAACACCCGCCCTGACCTGCTCCCAGCCCAAGGCAGCCCTCTCCATCACAGATTGCCTCTGTCGTTGATCCACATGGGGGAAACTGCACAGGGGACTGAGGGCAGCTGGACTACAAGCAAATATTCACTATGTTTGCAGCACTGACACATACCCCAGTCACTTTTAACTGGCGGTGAATGGGAGAGTGGTATGACATTAGCCTGAAGGCTTGGACTTGGCTTTCTCACCAGCAACCACCGTAACAAGGAGGGAGTATTTTTGCAGGCAAAACATAGGGGGGCCTGGCCCTGGATTCTGTACTAGAGACCCATTCGTTTTTGGATCTTGTCCAAGGGCTCAGTGGCTGCGGCCTCGCAGTGCCCATTGACACTGGCTCCCACACAGGAAAGCCATCACCCCAGTATCCACCTTCTCTGTTCCTGAGACGTGCCACAGAAGAGGATGCTGCTAGGGCCAGATTCTGCACAATGCTGAGCACGCAGCAGCATCACTTGTAGCTGAAAGCACTCAGCATCTCGCAGTGTCAGGCCTTCAGTCTGGACACCACGGGCTTGCCCAATGCATGGCAGCGCCTCCACTACTGTGGTTGCCAGGCAGCTCGAATGCTACTTTGGCGTTCTAGTGATTTTGAGATCCATTGGCCGACATGGCAGATAAAATCTGCTGAGTAATTAACATCCTCTCTAAGAAGCCCTCCAGCACTCTAGCAGGAGTGCAAGTGTGGAAGGCGGTTTGGAGAGTAGCAAACTGGAGTATAAGGCTTGTTTTAGGGAAATCTGCATTTGGAATAAATATTAGCCTTTTGGCATTTCAGACAACAAAGCGTAATCCATCCTGCAGCACTGACTGTTCATCAGATCCAATTCATGACGGCCTTTTGTAGGACAGACATCCATCAGGGAGCTGGGAGCGCACAGATAAATCCGCAAGAATGGAAGCACAGCGACAGCATGGAGCTGGCTAGCAAGAACAATCATTTAAATATTACGATGATGAACCAACATAAGGAACTTGGAACAAAATCTATGAAGCTTCTTAGCAACCTGCAGGATTGAGCCCTTAAGAAATCATGAGATTTGCAAACATTGGGTGATCTTGGATAAGTTATTTAGAGTGAGATTTTCAAACGCCCTCAGCATTGCTCCAAGTCTGCTCCCATTGAAGTCAGGATAAAATTCTCATTGACTTCAGTAGGAGCCAGGTTTGGCCAACCCTGAAAACTCTGGAAACTGCACCCCTTCATCTTTGTGACTCAGGTTTCCCATCTGCACAAACAGGATAACAAGATTTCCGTTTGTCAGAGGAGTCTCATGTCAATGTTTGTTAAATGCTTGGAGCGCCTCAGACTGAAGGCACCGTAGATCTGCAAAGTGCTGTTACTAGTCCACCAAATAAATACGCTGCAAATTAATTTCTACTGGGTGGTGTTTAAAGTGAATCCCAGCTGAAGCATTTATACACCTTTCTGCTGGCTAATACTGTTGTAAAGCTGTCTGATAAAACATGGTTATAATCTTGGCTCTTGCTTACTGCTAAACGTCCTCTCAAGACACATGTGTAATACAAATGCACTCAGAGCAACTCTTCTATTCATGGGCTAGCATTGATCCACATGGATATTCACATTTATTTGTATAGTGCTCTTAAGTACATTCTCACACTAATAATGTATTAAACCAGGACATGACTGTATATTACAGACAATTCATCTGTCTAAAGAGCAAATGGCAAGAGTATCTTAACAATCTATATCAATTAAAATTATTAAAAATCATTTGATATTATTTTGTTCTCTTTTCTGTGCTTCACTTAGGGTTTTTGCTTGTTTGTTTTTACTCTAGAAGTTAGCAATTATTTCACTGGTCATTTTTCGTTGTAGATGGTTTTGTTTTGTTGGGTTTTTGTTTTGGTTTTTTTTGCACTGAGACAATGCCGGGGACTACCAGCAGCACCTCTGCAAAAAACAAACTGAGTTCAGATCCAGTCATACAAGACTAACTGCAGAGACCAGAAAATCGATTAAAAAGCCACAGGATCCTACACTCCCATTGAAACGAACACCAAATTCCCACGGATTCAAGAGGGAGCAGGACAACGCCCTTAGCTCCTGATGTAACACAAAACACTTAGAGGAAAGATGGTCCAGTGATCAGGGCACTAGCCTGGGACCTTGGAGACCTAGATTCAAATCCCTGCTCTACCACAGGCTTCCTGTGTGACCTGGGCAAGTCAATTAGTGTCTCTGTGCTGCAGGTCCCAATCTGTAAAATGCCCTGCTTCCCAGGAGTGTGTGACAGTAAATACAGCTGACTGTGAGGGGCTCAGGTACTACAGTGATACGGACTATACAAATAGCTTAGATAAACACACAGGCATTTGTTCTGTGTTTGTATAGCATCGAGCACAATGGAGTCATGGTCCATGGCTGGATCTTCTAGGGGGCTATGATAATATAAATAAACAACAATGTGCTTAACTTTCACAGGTATTCAGCAAAGCCTTTAAGCATGTGCTTAGCTGTAAGAAATTCTGTGTTGAATTAGAGCCTTAATGTTTAGAAATCGTGGGCCTGATTCTCCATTTACTTATGTTTGTGTAAGCAAAGAATAACCCTACATGGAGTTACACTGCCATAAAACTGGCATGAGGGACAGAAGACTTGGGACCTGCACTGTATGGGGTGCCATCTAGTGATTAATGCACAGGACTGGGTTCTGTTCCAAACTGCCACTGACCCGCCATGTGACCTTGAGCAAGTCCTGTAACCTCGCTGTGTCTCAGTTCCCCCACCTGTAAAATACACCTTTTAATAACCTCTCTCGCAATGGCACTGCGGGAGGATCCATATGCTTCGAGATCCTTGGATGGAAGGGGTTACCGACGGCAAAGGGTTGCATATTCAGAGCAGAAGCTCAGTGTTGTAGAGCTTTCCAGTCACAGAGGCATGAAATGCTTTATGCCGAGAACAAATGGAAGATGAGGGACATGGTGTTCAAAAGCTTTGAGTGTTTCCTCTCGGAAGAAATGGACACAGTCCAAAACTCCTTTGTATTTTTCCACCTCCCCTTACCCCAAGGTGATGCTCTATTGTGTATG
>ML675623.1:6448653-6555783 GCA_007922155.1 Mesoclemmys tuberculata | reverse complement strand
ACCAACGATCAGACAGAAGTATCCATCTACCTTCACATACCGCTAAATACATGGTACGTAGAGTGGACCCCATTTTGGTAGGCTTGCGATGACCCAGTACTCCTCCGATCAAGGTTACAAAAGCCACGAGTGTCATAATGTGCCATCTCAGCAGCTTATTTTGCTTTGTCATATCACTCGTTTTTTGATACGCCACATAAAAAACCCTCTTCCTGAATTCACTTCTGGTGGACATAGATGGACTGACAGCCGTGAAGGCTCAAGCCCTCAATTTATTTTTAATTCACTTCTTGAATATCCTCTCACATCTGGTTACCGATTCCACTTCTAACTGCCTCATTTGTCCTTCCTACTCCTTGACCTCATTATCCTGATATAGTGGATAATTCATTTTAGGGATGAAACTGGCTATAGGAGATACTTCTGAAGTACAGTGTTTGCCCCGCCCCTGTACGTTCGGATGGCCTCTGAGATGGAATGAAAGATTTAGCAACGTGCCCACTGGTACTAACTGGGTTCATTTCTATTGATCACGTTATATGAACATTTTGGGGGGGGGCTGGAACCCTAGCAGCTCCCTATCAGTTCTGTTGCGGCCACGCCATTTGCTTTCACTGCACGCTGGTTTAGGTTCCCTGAACTCTGATGACTCTGTTGCTGCTGGAAATAGTTTGCTTTATTTAGCTAGTTTTCAACCCTGCACTTATTTGCTTCTAAAATTATCTTTATTTCACATCCCACCTCTTTGTGACTCATCTTGTTTCCTGTATTATCATGACTGGTGCAATTACTACAGTATTCTCAATCCTTCCCTTGGTTCTTACTCTATGCTTGTCTGTTCTGCCATTGAGTTCCTGCTTCTTCTCCATTATCCTGGTGTCTAACCTATGCAATTACTGGTGAGATTTTGATGGGAAAGGTGAAAATCGTTCAATACCATCTTGCTCCCAAACACAGCATGGTAATTCTGAGTCAGCAATGAGCAAAAGAAAGAAGTAGAAGCAGAACAGAGGCAAGCACAAACTAGTGTCTTAGCCCCATTGCACGGCAGGATGCACACTGATCTAAGAAGCCTGGTGGACAGCGTGCAGTGAGATGGCATACACTTACTCAGAAAACGCATCATACTTACATAGGCTCCCACAATGCTGCTCTTGGCAGCAACGAAGATCAGACAAATGAAGATGGCGGATCCTAGCATGCCAATGGCACAGACCAGGGGGTCAGCTCGCTGGGTTTTTAACCGGCACCATTTGGTTGCTCCAGCCCCTGTGATCACACCCAGAAAGCCAGTGAAGCAGGTGATCGCTCCAAAGATCAAACTATTAAAACAAAACGTTGAGAGGATTATTTGTTGAGTTACGCACTAATGCGGACAAGCTTTATACACAAACAAGCAGGGAAAGTACAGGGAAATGGGATATGAACCCCATCTCTGGCTTTGTGGGTTTTAATACAAGCTTTGTCACTGTCACTGTTAAGCTCCCTTTCCTTGACTAGACGAAAGGTACACAAGGTGCAATTCACCCGTGCAGAGGACCAGCTTACAGGCTATGGGCCTAAAAGGGGTTTAGGAAGTGCATGGGGCCTTCGGCTGGCTCTCTGCACAGGGGCGAATTTCATACGAAGTGCACTTGAGCAAATAAGCCTAAGCAAGCCTGCCTTATGCACCTGGGTGTTCAGCAGCAGTACACCAGGGAGGGTTCTTCAGTGTCGCCGAGTCTCATGGTTTCACCACAAGTCTTGTGATACTTGATGCTATTCTCAAAGCCCCAGTTCCTGGATTCATTTCATCAGGTGAGAAAGTTTCTAGCTCTTCTGGTTGTGGAGAAAAGCCTGAGGTTTTAACATGGAGTAGCGGGGCGAGAATGCAACAGATCATTGTTGTGGCACTTATAAAGAAACGAAATGGTGTCCTCTGCACAACACGGCCTCGTGCACACCCTACATGCAAGATCATATCGGCAGAGTCACACTGGTGAGGAAGGAGTACCTGTACTTACAAAAAATAAGGATTGCATCCTGCACCCTGGAGGCTCAAAAGACAGAAGACAAATGAAATGATCTTCAAACGATCATTTCAACCAAACTCTTGTGATTTTTAAGCCTGTTTCATGATTATTTGATGCCTGTGTGACACTGTCTAGCATATGAGTGACCATTTATAATATTATTGATATCAATATTGCAAAATTACAATGCATCTTCAAGATATGCCATGGAAGGTATCAATATTCTTATCTATGTGTATCATCTTTGTACTGGATGTTATGAATATGTCTGATATTCTGTATCTAAAACTTGCGCTGTGCTACCGGGTGATGTCCCCAGGCAGATTAGGGTCAGCAATGTCTTTCAAGGGCCATCAACTATACAATGAACCCAGGCACAGAAGCCAGGGGCTACGTCTATGAGTCATCAGGACATGTAGAGACATGCCTGTGAACAGGGACGTCCAAGTGCTTTTCCGTGCACATGGGCTGTAGGCTTCTGTCTGAATAGGCCACATGACAAAAGGACATAAAAGACAGCTGCACCATCTCCATCTTGTCTTCGTTCTCGCTTCCTATCTCTAGAATGTCATCAACTACTCTACATATGAAGCTGAGAAACAAAGGACTGAGACCCATCCAGGTAATGGATGTACTCCAGAGGAAGTGTACAAGCCTGCAAACTCCACAATTCTGCTAAGAACGTGATAGATACAGACTTTGAAGTCATTTGTATGTATCTGACTGCTTTGATCATAGAACATCTCTCATCTTGTTTGTTTCTTTCCTTTTATAATAAACCTTTAATTTTAGTTACTGAAAGGATTGGCTGGCAGTGTGGTATTCTTCGTAAGAGTCAAATCAATACTGATCTGATAATGCGGCTGACTCTTTGGGGATCACGGGAAGAGGGATCAGTGAGCAAAGTTTTAAACAACACCTCACTTTACTGGACTCAGTTGCTAATTGGGAGCCAGAGACTGAAATGGCAATTCTTAAGTAATTTAATGCAAGATTAGCGAAAGAGGCATTTCAGGCCATTAAAGATTTCATGATACATGTTAAGAGTATTACCTAGAGCTGATTGCAAATTTTCCATTATTTTTTAAAATTAAAATGGGAATGTATGTGAAAAAAATTCCGTTTTCATTAAAAGTTTTCAGGTTTTGCTGAAAAATTGAACTCATTGTCAAATTTTTATTTAAAACTTTCATTTGCTAAAAAATCTTCAGGTTTCATTTTCCCCAAAAACTTGAAAAAGTCAAGAGATTGTAACAAAAAGGGGAAAAAAATCATTTTTTTCAAATGTTCTGTATGGGGGGAAAAAATGATTTCCTGATCAACTGTCATATGAACTCTGGTGTGATGATCCATTTCCAACCCTGATGACTGTATTCTTACTACTGATGTTCCCCCTGCAACTCTGAAGTTCTTCATTGTTTTTTTTTTTTTTTGAAGAACAAGTCAGAAAAACACCCATCAGGATGATCTTGTTAATATTTAATCCTACCTCATTGCAGGATGACCGACTAGATGACTAGAACCTTGTAACTCTACACTTCTATGGTTTTATTCCTCCCAAATAACATGCTATAGTATTGCTGCAATCTACTTCAGCAGGAGCTGCATGTTAGTGGCAGGTGTACGATACCAGCACACACACATTGTGAAGTGCCTAGGGATCCCTTCAGGATGGAAGGTAATTATTAATACTCCTCTCCAGGATTACGCTACTCCAGCATGGCAGGGAAGCTTATTCAGTCTGATACCCATGGACCCTCTCCCTTAGCTCTTCACTGTCCTCGGATCAGCACTACAGTAAAGTTAAAGAGAAACTTTCACCCTTTCAGACCAACAGCTTTTGTATGAAAACAGAGACAGGAAAAGCCAGTTTTCGATCCTTCCCTTGCAAGTCTGGGATCTTTCTTCAACTCAAACAACTCCCAGAGCCCTTCATCCAGTCAAAGATCCTCCTTTGGCAGCCTGTTTACAGCACCTGGTGCATCGGGCAGAAAAGCACTATCCCATCCACAGGGGCTGAGGACATGGCCCCCGCTGGCCCCTCGGGAGGAAAGGGATCAAACCAAGTCCTGAACTTTGGTATACCGATCCCTGCTATCGCTGAAGAAATTTGAGCTATTGTAGCATCCTCCTCTCTCACCACTGCAGCCATTTTCATCACAGGGTGCTGCATTCCAGCTGAAGATCTCCAAGCGCTATTTACACACAAATCAATTAAATCTCTCTGCAGTAGCATGTCCGCTTTACAGAGAGTGAAGCTCCATCCCCATGTAACATCATGCTAGGAATCAATAGCCAAGATAGAGCAGAACTGAGATTTCTTGGCACCCAGTCCTGTGCCTTACCCACAAGGCTGTTTTTCTTCCCCAGTCTCAGTCGCCCGGTATTCTGGTTTTACCACAGGTTCACGTCCAATGGTGGCAGCAGCGAGGAATCAATTCTGAATTTAAATTCCAGTACTTCGTAACATTGTGGCAAAGGATCATAGGAAGGCATAGGGATCCTAGTAAATGGATTTCCTTCTCTTAAGCCCAAGCTCTAAGTCTGAATGTTATCTGCCATAGGAAAACCCCTTTTTACAATAGCAGAGGATGAGCCTTACCTGTCCTTGGTGCTGCAGGGCTGCGAACTGCAGGTCTCCACCGTTTTCTGCACCACCTGTGCCCTATGAAGGTAGAGAGGGATCCACATGCCCAGTGCCCCTGTGGCAAAGGAAACGGCTGAGGTGGCCAGCGATGAGAACACGTAGCTGCGGCTGTGGAGATGCAAGAGAGGAAAATCCAAGGGGAAATTTTAGCTCCAGAACTGCTTTAACCTCCGCAGTAGGGAAACCCTGAAAGAACAAGAGCTGCGGGCCAGCTCCACAGGCTGGGGAGTGGTGACCCAGCAACACTGAAAACAGCATCAGCTTAGCCCCAAACCCAGAAGCCAAAGGGTCCCTAGAGCTAAGTTTAAACCACTGGCTGCTCAAACAGGCTGTATCTGATGATGTACTTACAGTACTTGCTGCAGGATCTGTCTGTGCAGAAGCTGGGTTCTCAGAAGACATTTCCTACAGGCTCTCTTAACTCAGAGCTCGTTTTGCAGCAGCCACCACTGCGGTTTTTGCCTGCTACAGGCTATGCAACAGGGGTTTGTAATTTAGGTTGAAGCATCACCCAATAGTGTGTATGGCCTGGGTCTCCCCTACTTGTCCCTTGCTCAGTCATTTACATCAGTGCAAAGCAAGGGTAAAATTCTACCAGGCTCCCATGTGGTATTGTTTAGCGCTCGCTTTGCACAGGTGCAGCAAGGGTGCAAGGTGATGAAAAATCAGGCCCAGAGTGCATTCCTAACACACTAAGTTGTGACAGTCACCATAAGTCGTCTCTCTTGGACAGCACTTCACATTTGCAAAGTGCCATGTGACCATTAAATACTATAATTTTGGAAAACAGTCAGCATTCAATCATCAGGATGCCCTCCCTATGCATGCCACTCTAGGTACCATCATTCCCGCTTGCCTGCTCCAAGGGCCAGTCTCCCCATCTGAGAGACCTTGCTCTGAATGGGGGAGAGGCATCGTTACCATTTGGATTACCAGGCTTTCAAATGATCTAAGGGTGAGCACCATGGAGACACCTGTGAATTAACGATGACCACTTGTCCTAATGCCCTTGTTTTCGCTGGCAACATTGGTCGGATGCCTTAGCCAGTTCCATTCGGAAGGACAAAATCACATGCAAGATCCACTTTGGAACGTACAGTGGGTAAATGTAGAGGCGCCTGGATGCAACCACAGAACCACCCTTACAGCAAGTATATGAGAATGAGTGACAGACTGAAAAATGGGTGTGAATGTGTGTGTGCATACCCATGTCAAACTGTGTACGCCTGTGTATACCCACAGGCAGGTGCCTGCCTTTGTGTATTTTCTCCTCCCCAGTCACTTTGATGTTTAATTCTCCCCCTCTCCTCAGGAGGGTCTCTCTTTCCCGGTGTCCACCAAGACAGAAAAAAGGGCTCAAAGTCAGTAACACAGTTTGCTCCCAGCCCTCTTTCATATGTTTCCTCTTCCACACTTTAGCTTCCCTGAAGCAAGAATCAGAAATGAACCTGAGGGTAGATCCAAAGTTGGATTTCAACCAGGGCCCGTCCCTAGTGAAAACACAAAAACGGTTTCCTTTCTCAGGCCCAAGGATCATGCTTTCTGTCCTCAAGTGTTGCTACTCGCAATCTATACAGCAATAGAATAGCAAAAGCCAGCTGCCTCCCAGAGTGAGAGTTCAAGGCCAAGCTCATTTCAGCAGTGCTCTCTTACTTTCTGATCAGTGCCTTCATATCTCTTAGCCAGGAGGTCCGAGCCTTCAGCTGTCCCCCCAGTTGTTCCACATTGCCTCTTTTAGCAGCAGGTACAAATATCAAGATGAGCGTCCCTGTTATCATCCCCAGAAGTGGAGATACCTGAAAGAGAAGACCTGGGAATCAGCACAGAAAGTCAGCAGTGGTTACCATGGCTAGTCAAGAAGAAACAGACTGCAATGGTCTCATTTCAGTGACCAGATTCTTTACATCTGGTCTGAATCTGTCTGCCCCTAGTGCCGCATCAGTTCCTCTCCTTCCTGTCGGGGCTCTTTCCTGACTCTTGTAGCTCAGCTTTGGGGATGCTGTGATTGAGGCCGTCACATTCTGTGTTACTGCTGTACCTAGCTCATCTTGATGCAGTTCTTCCGTGACATTAACTCCCAGGACTGGCTAATTTCTAGAAGTATTTGGAGGCATCTGGAGTGGCATGCTAGGAAGGTGAAAGGGTTTCTGGAAGCGAGTCACTACTGGTCTGACCTTTTCCCTTCCATACACATCTCTTTTAGCTTGACCTCCCTGGCTTTCTATCTTCAGCCAATTTCTGACTGCTCCTTGCACAGGGTACTCAAGGTGGAGAGTGGAGAAAACAGAAAGGGACACTGAGGCACACCAGGATTAGGTCTCCTGACTCCCAATCCACTACTGCAATCACTGGACAAAGCTGGCATCCATCCAAAGGATGCCAGTGGGCATCAGAAGCTATAAAAATGAACCATGTGTCCACCACTGAGATTCCGTCATCACCAGAGCAAAAAACAATGCTGTTAAACAGGGCCCTGGAACACGACAGGTGCGTCTACCCAGCCCGCAGCTGCAAGTCACCCTGCACAGGGCAATGGACTCATACTAGCAGGGTTTGCTCTAGCACTGGAGAAGTAACTGCATACGCAGCACTTTGAAGTTGCCGTTCCAGGGCTCTGAAGCCCCATTCATGAATTTAGTTTAATTCATCTGTGAGGGGATCAATGAGGCTTAACTAATGCATTTTAAATTCAGACCTTTAGTAAACTCGGATTAATTTTCCTAAGTGTCTCCATGTAGACAAGACCAGAGACAAACCAACCTCTCCTGACAGTTTCCTTCTGTTTTGTACAGTCAGGATATCACTGGCCATTTGTTTGCTCAGAATCAGCTTCACGCTTAAAGCATTCCTGCCACTAGACAATGTGGCCCCTTGTCTGGTCTGAAACTTCGGGTCACTAAACTTCATTCTTTTCATTATAGGTTCTTGGTTGGAATCTGCTTCGCACTCAGCTGGCTGCCGAGGGATATTCCTGGTGACTTTCCTGGCTTCATTTCTCGTTTCCAACCACCAAAAAGCACGGTTTGTTTGAGGTAGGGAATCCATGTATTTCAGCACCGGCTGTGATAAACTGCATTGGAACTAGCTTCATGCAATGAATTGCCTTCATGAACTGCCAGCTCTGAGACAGCATCTCACTCAACCCCGTGCTGGCCAGACTGTGACAAAGGCCAGAAAGCAGGTTTGCTGGGTCACTTCCTGCCAGCCCTTTCAAGACTTCAGTGTGTGTGTGTGTTTATGGTATATTATCTTTTCAACACATTTATCAAAGTCCCTAGAGGTTAAAATAGAAGGAAACTGAGTGTCTCAGGGCAGAAAAACAAGCGGAAACTGGAACAAAGTGTTTTTTCCTCAAAGTAGGAAACCATCCTTGCAGAGTTTCTTGATAGCAGGAGACTGAAAGGCTACAGAGTTGATTTAAGGTTGCCGCCTCCTCTTCCTCAGCCCATCAAGAAATCACTGTCCATGAAGTGATCGGAATCTGCTACCCCAGTCAGGGAAACAAGCACAAAAAACCCCTTTCCATATTTGTCCAGAGGCTGCATACGTTTAATCTACTATATGCTGAATATCTGTGCACCTCTGTCTCCCGCTCTTTCTTTTTTTTTTTTTATCCTCCCCTGCCAAGAAGTCCTCTTCTGCTCTTGACCTCAACCTATTCAGTACTGTTCATGACTGGACATTATGAAAGATCATGTAAGGCAGAGTAAAATATGGTGGGGCAGCACCATCTTCTTTTGAAATGGGATAAAGACTGTGACAATGGCAAGTGTCAGCTTATTGGAGTACGTTGGAAATGTTCAAAATTTGCAATTTTGCTAGAGAAAAACAAGATGCAAATTTCACACACACAAAACTGCCAAAATTCTGTCCGTCTTTTGGCAAAAATTTGATGAAAAATGTCAGCAAAACAGAATATTTCAAAATGTTTTGTCCAGCTGAAGAGCTGGAAATTTTGAGGAAGTTTTCAGGGAAGTTGCACTGTTTTCTGGTTTGTGAGTGCACGAGTTCACGAGGGATATTTTAACTGACTTCATGAATATGACACAGGTGCTTACCCGCAAGGCCCAATGCCAGTCTCCGGCTACCTGCTTCACACTCGATCCAGTGATATATCCCAAACCACTGCAAAAAGTACAGAGAAGGGAGTCAGTTTTAATAAAGTGCTACAGGTCAATTGTTCTCAAGAGAACATGAAATGCAGACAGATCAGAGTCATGGTCAGCTGCTGATTCTGTCAAATCCTTTTTCATACAGAGAGAAGAGTAAGCAATATAAAAACAGAAGTGGAGAACATGTAACTTCCAGCTGAAATAAAGCCCCAGAATCCAAACACTGTCCCATGCAGATTCCTATGGTGCACTCCTCACTGCAGTAAGCGCAAGACCTGTGTTTTTGGGCCCAGACCCAGAATTAATAACGAGTGCCTTCAAGTTTATACTGCACCAAACAATTTAAATGCCATCTGTTAATTTATCAGCAGTTGGTCCCTAATACTCATCAAGAGACCATTTATTTTAAGTAAGTTCATCCCAAAACTCTTAGAACAAGAAGCACGCTAGGCCAATGGGTAAATGTCTGAAACCTGTCGGAAGGTTAGAGAAGCCGGCCGACTTTCTGCCAGGTATCATAAAATTATAGTCAGGTAATAAAAGACAGCTCTAGCTGAGTGGTCTGGCTGTGAACTGCAATGATGCTTCCATATAACTGAAATGAACAGCCATGAAATCCATCTTTCAAAAATGAAGCGTTCAGCACCAAGGCTGCCTTGGGTAAAAGCTGCCAGAGCCATTCCAGAGTGGCTGATTGTTGCCAAACGCCTTTATTGTACAGCCTTTTAAGCCATGCAGGCCCCCGAGTTGCCATTAATACCATTCCAGTACTGAGCCATTCACAGATATGACCCCAAAACTAAACCATGGATCCAAACGCCATTAGACTTTGGAAAAGTTCAGATCTAGAGCCCGAGTGAGCAACCGGGGCCCATTCCTAGCCATTATCAAGCATGTTTGTCTTCGGAAGAAATTGATTTGTTGCCAACCATTGCTCAGCTGGATTCTCTATTTAAGTGTTCAGTGTCATAGGGTTACTTAGGAAAAAGTTATATCCATTAGTTAAGGGCAGGCCATTTCTTCTTCCTGAAGAGCAAAGCAATGTTTTCAAGCTTTGTCTTAAGGTTACTGCCGTAAGTTCTAGCTGGCGTGTTACCATCCTAAACCAGATGTTTTTCATTGCAATGGTGGGGTTAACTGCTGTCCAGGTTTTCCCTTTCTGGAAATTAACTCACTGTGCCACTTCTCCACAGGAAGTCATCTGCTTCTGGGAATCTGCATCCAAATTGTGTGAGCCCACCCTGTCTACAACCTCACAATGCAGGGTCAACCACTTAAAAAAACACAGGATCCCTCCAGTCCAAACAATCAGATACTGCATTGGGCTGATAAGGGAACTCAATTGAAAAAGTGCCAGGGGAAATCGTTACTCCAAGATTGAGGATGGCTGGGACATTCATCAGTAGACTATGGGCTGTGCTATCCTCGACTTCTCTGCATAGGCTTAAGTGTGATTTTTCATTACAGCAGCTCTCGAGCCTTTTCAACACTAGACTTTTAAAAGTAATTTCCCACAGTTGCCCCTGCAGTAACGGGAGCATTCATACAGACTGGCTACTGTGGTTTTAACCACTGGGTCGCAGCCAAATTGTGCAGATTCAAGAAGGTTTCAGAGTTTGAGAGCAAGCTAAGAAAGGCTTTGAGAAGGCCAAAATTTCAAGAGCTAAATTTTGCATCTAACCTGCAGCTCTCTAATATTCACATGCCTTAGGTATATGTGCCTGCAATTACACACACACCGTTTTGAAAATTTAGCCCTTAGTACTTGAACTGAATGGCTCTTCTAAAGTATATGGTAACTTGGAGGAACTTCAAAAACCCCAGACTTCAAATGACTAAAAACAACTAAGAGAACAGATATGACATTATTCATCAGTTGTACAAGTAATATTGCTATTATTCCAAAAATTTACTTGCTAAATAATTTTTTTCTGTTTTCATCCAGCTTGATTAGAAATATCTCACACTTAATCTATACAAGTGTCTTAAACAAAGTTGCCCATGAATCAGTGGCAAAACTGGGAACAGAACCCATTCCTCCCGACTAAGCGGCCCCTATTCTAGCCACCAACCCGTAAACGTTTCCCTTACAAAACTATCCAAATCAAACAAAACGTGGCTTTATTGGCAGCCACTTCAGATGTGTGCTAATTCCAGAGAACAGCAGTGGACCGGTTACCTGCCAAGAGGGATCGCAAAGTAGAAGACAGACAGCATGAGGGTTCTGGTGTTTTTGGTGAAAAGGTCTCCTATGATGGTGGGAGCGATGGTGGAATAACTGGCTTCACCAATGCCAACCAAACCTCGTGAGAGGACCAGGAGCCAGAAATACTGAGAGAAGAAAGAAGAAAAAAAATCCATCAATCAGTCTTCAAAATAGTTAATAATCGGACAGTCCAGCAGGGAAACGCAAGCCCAGATAACCAGAGGATAACACTTACCCCTCCTTCCCTCTCAGCCTGCTGTCACTCCTACCAGTAGTCTTTATGTTTGTATTCTCAGGGAAAAACATCAGTGCCATATTTCTGTAGTAGTTATACATATTTTAAAAAATAACTAATACTCAACCTTTGCCCTAATTTGCATTCCATAAGAATGTTCCAAGTCTTCTGCCTACGAAGATATTTTGGCAGCTAATATGGTTAAAGAATGAGAAGTAAGAGATTCTCATTTCACAATCAGGGCAAGGGTCAACCAAAGGAGCTTTAAAGGTATCAACGATGGAACACTCCTACAGGAAGGTTTGCGGGGAGCTAAGCTAGGACAATTTCTGTATTTGTCGGTCTTAAATGATGCATATAAATCCTCTTTATCGGAGCTGCCACAGAGCACAGGGTTGAAAAGGTATGGAAGAAGTAAAACCAAACCCCCTAAAATTTTGCGGGGTTTGAAATCCATATCTGGAACCGAATAGTTGTATTTTGGGCCTACTGCATTTATAATTCAGCCAACTAACGGGCTGAACAGGTGATTTGGAGATTATGCAGTGGGGTAAGGTGGGAGACGCATGCAGGGGAAGGGTTTTCAGACATGCTAATCTGTGGTCTAAGGGCAGGTCTACACGTAAAACGCAGCATCAGCACAGCTGTGTCGCTGTAGCGCTTAAGTGAAGACACTCCTACGTTGATGGGAGAGCTTCTATCATGGGCATAGTTAACCCACCTACCCGACAGGCTGTCTACACAGGAGTGGGGTCAGTAAAACTACGCTGCTCAAGGGATGTGGATTTTTCACACCCCTGAGCTAGTGCCGAACACTTCTGAAAAGCTCGCCTTCTACATTATAGTAAAACTAACAGACAAACACAAACAGGGATGAAAAGACAGGATTAAAAGCTTCAATGAGACCATCTGAGAGTGGCTCAGGGAGCAATGGTCAGCTTATAGAGCAGCGTGCTGCTTCGCAATAAGAATGAGGAATTCAGGGACATCCCCTCCAATTGTACATTTTGCACAAACATAAAGCCAGCTATAGAAATCACTTGGAAACAGGGGCACTATCTGCAAGTAGGCAGAGACTGAATACATACCAGACCAGGTTAGCACACTGTGAGATGTAACAAACTGAAATCTAACACAAGACACTATGGCAAAGGAAAAGGAATTTTCCACCAACATCAGGGAGCTAACAGAATGTATATCCTAGTGGTGGCTCTGCTAAGATCTGCCATTATATAACACCGTAAGTGCCTGATTTTCAAGCCAGCTTCTCTGCACAATTCAGAGTTTTCTAGTTGCGACTGTTTGCAAGCATAGTTCATGCCACTTCGATGTCTAACTAACTAATGCACTAGCACAATCCATACTTAGATATCAAAGCAACATGAGCTGCACCCAGAAATAACTGCAGGTCGAGAAATGCAACTATTAATTGCAGCTGCAGACTAAGCACAAAGAAAAGAGCTGGGAGAGGCCAAACTTTAAAGATCTAACCCTTGCAGATCCCCATATACTGTCACTTTTTGTACACAGTAGGCCACTTGGGAGAGTTGGAGCCGTGTAGATTATATTAGTCCCTCAAACTTACCAAGGTGAGTATGTATGTATTATTGATCAATTGTAAAAGGGGAAACTGAGTCTAAGAGAGGATATGTGACTTGCCCTAGGCCCCACAAAAAGTCTAAGGTTGAGTTGGGATTGGAACTCAGGTCTCCTGATTTCCAGGTTTCCTACTCTAACTAGGCCGAGTCTTCGCAGATGTCATCTGCAAAATGTGGGTGCTGAAAAGCCTGATTCTACCATACATACATCTGCTGCCGGACAACGTCAGTACTTCCTCTAAACACACACAGTATTTTGCACAGCCATCATCAACCTCTTATTTTGATGGCAGTTCTTCTACCTTGGTAACCTCACATTTTCTGAACATAATTATAACTTGCTGAGTGTTTGCAATCACGGGTCTAATTAAATGTCTCCTCTAGCCCAGTCAGACTGAACAGATGCGCGCGGGTGTATGCAGAAAGGGCAACATCATGACTCAAAAATTAAATTACGCCCATTGCCCAATGCTAAACCACTCAGGAATGCTGTGGAGATGTACTGCCTGTGACTGGCACACGGGTAGCCAATGTGGTTGGAATGAGCATCATTATTTATATACATACTGAATGCATTAGTGAGGCAGGATTAGAAATGGGCAAGACTGGAGGTTGGTTTTGGTTTGCACGTGTCCATCAGTTGGTTTCTGGCACTGCAGAATCAAGGGTGGTTCAGATACGGATCCCAACAAGTGATGGGGATGGGGGTAAGAAGGCCCACTTCCAGACCAATAACCAGTAAATGCGAAATGTCAGCCATGCCAGGAAAGTGACAAACATGCTGACATACGGGACCTTTCTGAAACTAACTATTATTATGAAAATACCCAGAGAGAGAGTCAGCAACAAATGATATTCTCAATGAACACAATGCAAGGGGATTTACGCAGAGTACTGCGTCTGTGCAAAGCCTTCCCCCTGTTGCTAACACCTGTTCAGCTCCACCAGTACTGAAAACACCTGCAGCAGCTGGTCACCTACCCACATCAGGGCTTGTTCTCACATACACGGAGCCAAATCCCCTTTTCAGTATTTCTGCTACACTCACTGATGCTTTGGGCGTCTGAGGATATGTCTACACTAACGGCACAGCTATTGCACTGCGGCTGTGCCACTGTTCTGTAGATGCTTCCTACACTGACAGAAGGGAATCCTTCCATCAACCTAACTGCATCTACAGTGGGGGTTAAATCCACCTAACTACATCACACAGGGGGCAAAATTTTTCACAGCCCTAAGTCACGTAGCTAAATTGACCTAAGTTTTAGGTGCAGACCAGGCGTAAGCCGGCCTGAGTGATGAGTTTCTGACTCTAGAGGGCGATCAACCTAAGAGAGAAACCGCATTTACAGATGTCAGCAGTTGCATTTCACAAAAGGCATCTTCAAGGCAGTGGACAAAAGCATCTAACCAGATGTAGCAGCAAGGCAGAAAATATAAAAGCATAAAATTAGGTTATTTACAGTCCTACCCTAATTACTCTCTCTCAGGATTAAACATTATTTACATTACTGAGCGACCCCTCTTGGTATTTCTATAGCACCTATCATTTCAATATCTAAGTGACAGAAGCGCTCAACAAGCCATTTCACTGTAGGAACCAAAGCCTAATCCTCCATGTTGAAAGCACAGTGGATCATAATGTTGTAACATTTTTCTCATCCATGTGGAAAGAAAAAGCTAGGTAGGTACTTAGGGTAAAGTATGGTCCGCTCACAAGGAAACAGGCATTTTCTTCTGCTGACACAGGCAAAAAACAATCACTCCCAAACTCTTATGCTACAACATGCTGAGGCCACAGTCATATAGTGACCTAATAGTAAGACCACAGAGATAAGTAATATATATAAAGAGACATACTACGCATGTACAGTCACGGTTTCAAACGTCAGAAGGGATCCCTGTGATCATCTAGTCTGACCTGAAACCTGCACGACTCTTCCACATGGGTGGGTAGGCCAACTCATCTGGGTTGAGTCCCTTTCTTTATGCTGCTTTACCTTTCTGTCACACCTCGAGGCCTGAGCAGAACAGTGAGACAAATGCCTTAGCCAAACTGGGGTACCGACAGCAGGAGAGTGAGCAACCAGTCTACCTGTACAATCCCCCCCTTGAGCGCCTGTGTAATTTAAGATGCACGATAGCAGTAATCCCCACTGCGCATCTTTTCTATACCACAAAGGGGGCAGTGGAGTGGATGGCAGCAAGGCAGGAGCGGTGGACCGGGCTCTTCCCTTCAGACTCTACCGGAAAATGAGGCCCTTCTTCAAGATCCTGGGATTTTACTGGTTTGTCCACACATCCCACTGCTTGAAATAAGGGGTCATCCACACATCCCATTGCTGGAATCACGTAATTAAAAAGAAATTTTGGAAGGAACATAAATCTTTATACTTCAGGGCATAAACCAAACCTCTAATGAGGGCTGGCAAGGAATTTTCTCTGGGGGAAGACTGTCCCGTAACTGCCAACTGCTGGGTTTCTTGCACCTTCAACTGGGTTGATGGAGACAGTGATGGAGAGGGGACACTGGATTAGGAGATATGTGGACTGCCAATCTCAACGATCCTATTAAAAACTAGGGACCAGACTGAATTCTTACTCAATTCTTCAACTGGCACTACACACCCTTGCAGCCCACAATAAGGGCTTCATGATTTGAGACTCAAATATTTAAAAGGCACTAAAACATTTTAACATACTCAACAGTTTTACATTAACCTTTTCATTCTGTTTTTATTGCTGCTCTCAAACATCGCATCTGAATGCAGTCGGCCAAGACATCCTTCGGCTAAGCAGTACATGTGACTGCCTTTAATCGTGTTTGAACAAAGCCCTTAATTACACATTTATCTCAGTGGCACACATCACTAAGTGAGTAATATATATTTTAGTAGGTCTAATCACGACCATACCTCTTTCTCTGTCTCTTTAAATAAATTAACAAAAGGAATTAGGCCACAGTTCTCTGCAAGATTAGTTGCCACTGATAAACCTATAATCTGCCGAAGTATGTGTAAAACTCTGAAGAACCAGCCGTAGCGTCTAAAGAGCCGTGTGATCCATAAACTTGGGTCATTAAGCATCTGAATGTGCATGTGAAGGAGTTGTAAGGGATCCCATAACACAAAGGAAGTAGCGGCTTCTCCAGATTAGGGACATTTGCACTGGTCTAACTAGCTTCAGTGCTGAAAGAGGGCTGAAAACAAAATGGAAGTGACATCTCCACTGCCTGTCCACCTACTCACCACCTCAATTCTGCAATCCAGCCTCATCTCAGTTCCTCCTGCAGCTTCTGGCCCTTTTCACTCTGCCCCCCTCCTCCCACCCAATCCCCTCCTGGGAGAATGGTGTTGCCCGTGGGTGTAGGGGGGAGGGAAAAGCTCTGCCTGCTTCTGATTGACTGCTCTACGTGAGGAGCAGGGCCAGATTTAGGGGCAAGCAACTGACTGTCTCGGGTGCCGGGCTTGGGGTGTTGTTTCTGTTATTAGCGACAAAAGGGAAAAAAGAAAATGTCTCTGGTATTGCATATGCGGATTCATTTTTTGCTCATCTCCTAGAACGTTCTGGACCTTTGCAGAATCTGGCGGAACCTTCCAGAGTTTCTGAGAACTACGCGGGGGTGGGAGGGCGCACTGACAACACTCCTCACGTGGGGTGAAGACACTCCTCACCATCAGAAGGTTCCCCTCTAAGCAGGGCTAAAAGCTCTGCCCCTCATCAACCTAGCCGGAGCTTCAGAAATTTTATTTACTGGGTGTGCAACCTAGCACACTTTAAGCCCTGACTACATTGCTGTGGCTGCCCCAGTACAAATCCCTAGTACAGATGCATTACACCGGTGCAATTTACCTTTTGCACACTGCTGCAACGTTGTCCACAACGCAGGCTACATCAATTGTAACATGAGAAAATTTCCCTCTATCTAGAAAACCACACAGAGCTGTCCTCCTAAGGATCTCATATTTAGTTGCCTTACAGGAGGTTCAGCTCCATTAGCATCAGCATGTGGACTGCTGAGAGTCGCCAAACATTGGGTTATTATTTCATCCAAGAGGCATAATTCAGAATGAGGAGTCACAATCCTGTGAGGAAAGCACACATTGGGGTGGTCAGTTTGGGCCAGTGGACTACTAGGCTAGCAGCACATATTGAACAGAGTGGAAGAAAAAATCAGGTGCCATTCGCACACTTCATACTGGCAGAGTTTATGGGCAGGGTGGCCAATGAGCTGTCCAAGAGTCAGTGTGGAGTTCTTTTCACAGAGCTTGACAGTTTCTGCAGCAGCCTCTGTGGGACAGTACCACAGAGTGTTGACGCTTGGATCTTAGCTGGCAGGGTGTTGCATCACTGACATGCTGTCAGACCTACAAGGATGTCCACAGAGGTATCACATCATTCATGGATGGACCTTTTACGTTGCAGGGGTCTGATGCTGAGAGCAGAAGACAACCGTAACTTGCATTCAAACATTGCGTACAGCTGTGCTATCAGTCTGCTTTCACAGAAAGCCAGATTTAAACACAAGCAACTGCTTTTCCAAACAGGACCTGTCTTTTCTGATCAGATGAATCACACTTTCCGCTGTGCTGCATAACCAGCTTTCCCCAACATACCAGCACTGTGTTAGGTTCTAATGATTGAAGCTGACACACCCTTTGCTGCAGGTATGCAAAGGCGTTCCAAAAGCCTGATGTGAACCAGAACAGAAATGTGCTCTGTAGTACCAGTGTTGTGACTAAACCCACAATTCAAAGTTCAGCTCAGAACCAGACATGCCCTAGGAGAAGTGAGCAATGAAATGGCCTGGGAAATGTAGGTGACATATATCTTTACATTCCATCTTCCTTCTTTCCCCCAGACGCCCCAGCACAGAAACAATCATGGGTTTCCAAATGAAAAAAGGACATCCTCCCTATGAGAAAGATGAGTAGATGTTGCAGACAGCTTTAAGTTATTTTCCGAGACACAGTGCGACGACAGGTGTTTCTTATGGTGGAAGAGATGGCCCTAACTATAAGCTTCTAATCTGAGCACTGCAAAAAACCTGTACAGGTGTTGGAAGTCCATCAGAGAATTTTGCAAGTGGCCTCTATTTATAATGGGTACGGCAAAAATCCTGGATCCAAACATCCCAGGACGTTATGGATCCATAGCTACACTTGGAATGCCAATGATATGTGCACCAACTTTGTCATACACCTGCACGCAAGAGTACTCTATACAACAATTGCTTGCATTGTCAAATGTATTTAAAAAAACATTTTGGGGGAGATGAAGAAGGGAAGATATTTAGTGCTGATGAAAGCTGCTGTGTTAACAATCCTAAAGGATGGGGTCGTCTGTAGAACATGTACAGCGACTGAACGTTTATATCATCTGATGGCCATGCCATACCAACTACCTCAACAAATGGCACCTACCCCCCTCAAAAGTGCCAGCACAGAAGTCGAAGCCTGAATGAGTCATGGAAGATGAGCCAGAAATTGAGGGCTAACATCTAAGCAAGGCGCTGTCTAAGACAGAGGGCACGCTGGGAACCTGTTCAGAGGCAACGAGTAACTTACATTAGAGAAGGGGATTTAGCTAATATAAAATGGAAAGCCTGAGATTGCGTCTACATGTTTTTTTTCTGTTTAACTTGTACGTGTTTGCTTTTCCTTACTATTTCATCTTCCAATCTATGCTTTTCCTATTAAATAAACTTGGTTTATTTTTGTTTATTTTTTACCACTAGCAACTAGAGTTGTGCAAACTCTATGGAGTGTGTCTTCCAGAGTGAACGGATAATGGGGGCAGGTTTCATTCATTCAAAGAGGATGAACAGGAGGGGAAAAATCCCAGCGTCTAGTAGTTAAGAACTCAGGAACTGGATTTGTGGGGGACTCAGGAGCAGGAGTAATAGGTGGAAGCCAGGATAAGGCCTTGTGCTCATAAACCAGCTACTGATGTCCGAGCTCAGTCTGAGCAGTACAACATTAAAGCACCCCAAGTTACGAGGCAGGTGGTGACAGAATCCCTGAATGGTCCGGGTGATTCCCAACCATCCGTTTACCCATCTATTTACCATGACCTTTTCCTGGGAAAAGTTTTGTGCCTCCCTGTCTCATTAATTAATTGGATGGACATGGTTAATCATAAGGCCATGTAATTTGTGGCGGTGTTGCTGATTAATCTGTGGGGACTGGTGTGTGGGCGTGGGTGGGTGTCTGTGCATTACCAGCTTGAGGCTCTGCGTTATCAGCACTGATGCAAAGCTATGAATTACCAGCATTCATTTCTTTCTTAGATATGCAAGTGCATCTAGAGGCTTGGGTGATGGCATCTGCAGCTATAAACAACCCTCTCTCCCCTACAAATCATCTCTCATTATCAGACATGAATCACATTGGCTGCGTGGCCTTGGGGGAAGCTTTCACTACAGCTGCTGGTTCTGGTCCCATCTGGTATATTTGGGCTTAAAAAAAATAAAAATGAACATCGATATCTGTTGAAATTAAGGGTTTGTTTTTCTTTAAATGGATATAAATTTTCACAGTAGTGGGAAATTATGGAGGGGTCAAATAATAATAATGTAATGACCACCGATTAAAAAATTTACAGCTGTACATCCATTAAAACAAATTGTTATCACATAAAAATATACAAAGTAAATCTTCAGATGAAACTAATAAATTCTCAAGCAGCCTTTTTCTTACTTTGACTATCTGTACATGTCAATGATTATTAACAAAAATATTTTTCATCAGTTTGTGTGTGTTTGGTAGAATCGACATTTACCGACGTATACTGATAAAAATCTAATCCATCCAAGTTTAGGTAGTTTTCACCACTCCTTTCTTCCCCCCACCACACCCTTCCCAGGCAATCCAGGCTGCCGTTAAATCCTAGCAGTTTTTTCCAAAATCTGACCTTTCCTTTAAGGCTGGTGTGCATTGAAAAGTTACATCAGCCGAACTATGTCGGTTGGGGTGCAAAAAACCGTAGCAGTGACCGGCACAGCTAGTGTAGATACCCTCAGTGTAGACACAGCTAGGTCCATGGAAGAGTGATTTTGTCAAAACAGCTAACCTTATTCAGGAAGGTGATGTTCCTATTCTGATAGGAAAACCCCTTCTGTCTACGTGTCCATACGACGGGGCTATGTCAGCATAACTATGGCAATACTCTCCATAGTGCACACGTATCCTCAGGGTATGCCTACGCTAGAAACACCAGCAACACTTCAACCTGTGCCACTGTACAGCAGACACAACAACAACAGAAGGGACTAAAGTAAGCAGTAGCTAGGTTGATGGAACAATTCTTCTGTTGATCTTTTTGATCTCATTTTACAGTGCAGACCATTTACATTGTTGATACTGAAAAAACCTTTTTCCACACCTTGGGTCATCTCTGGTGTCAAGTACTGCGATGTCCTCCTTTCCGGCCTCACCTTTCACATCAAGCTCCAAGTTACTTGTCCTTCCCCTCCTTCTTCATTTTCTTCACCTCCACATGCGACTGTGGCCTAGTCTACACCAAAAAATTATGTTGACCCAGCTATTTCACTCAGGTCTGTGAAAAACCCACACCCCTGAGCTATGCAGTTAAACTGACCTAACCCCCAGTTTAGACAGCGCTAGGTCGACAAAAGAATTCTTCGGTCAACCTAGTTACTGCCTTTCATGGAGGTGGGATTATCTAGTCTTCAGTATCAGATCTCATACACACACTTCATTACCTCCTTTTGTCCCCTCTTCCCTCCCTGCAGGCTCATCTACACACACATTGGAACTGGAGTAATTGAATGTCAGTTTTAATCCATACCTTGTGTGATTTCAACACAAGTCTGCCTGTGGACACTCTTATTTCACAGTAAAAGCGTCCTACTGAATCAACAGAACACTTTTAATCCCAAATTAGAGTGTCTACACACAAGACTGCATTGAAATAACTTGAGGGTGTGGAATAAAATTGATTCAGTTGTTTTGTTTCCTTAGTGTATGTGCAGACAAGTCCTCAGCAAACGTTGGGTAAAATAAGCAGGAAACTCGCGTTTGATTTTACAAAAGCTCCGCAGTTTCAGGAGTCTGTGAAACTTAATCCTGCAAACCTGTGGGTGGACAACAGCAGGGTGCACAAGTAGGGCCCTGTGAAATTAAGCTCAGCATGCTGAGTGACAGTAAATCTTAAGCCCCTTGCACAGCCTTATGCACAGGGAAAAAAAAAAAGCAGAGCTGGAGAATGGGCATCTTCAGAGATCTGTGCTCAAGTGTGATCATCAGCATGTGGATTAATGAGGGGTCCTGTTCTGCCCTCCCCCCTTCAGACTCACTCCAGCAGCTTGAGTGTGTCTGAAAAGCCATGCACCTTGCAACTGGCTGGGGGCACAGAAAGACCCCTTTGAAGCTCTGCTTTGCAGCAGGTGAAGCCCATTCCAATTTGCCCAAGGCTCATCTTTTACGTACAGCAATTTATTCCTGCTGTAAGATTATTTCAGTCACACTTTACTTTTAAGAGCATATTTATCAAAGGTTAACAAACAACTACTAAATGTTATAAAAGCATGTTACAGACATTAGCAGTACATGTTCTCGATTATTGAGCTGTCAGCCTCTAACCGTTAATCATTTATTCAAGTGTCTATTGATTTATTAACCCTTTAGAAACTATCCTTAATATGAACTGTGGCTGATTTTTCTATAGTCTCCGTAATCTATAAATCAACACCTCCATTTAAACCAGTTTTGATTGCTTTAAGTAGCCCAGCCGCTCTCATTACCACACACCTCGCTTTAGAACACCTTCCTTTGGGAAAGTTGGCTGCTATTAGTGTCCCGCAAGGAGAGGAATGAACTGCAGCAAGAAGAGAAGGAAAAGAAGGAAAGTAGATGAAGCTAAGTCCACTAGTCTCTGCTCTAATTGTCCCCAGTATTTGTTAATAGCTTTAGCTCTCCCTGGTGAGTTACTCTGTCATGCTTGATTGAATATGCAGGAATTTATTTGGAAATGGACTTGGGATTCGCTTGAGATTCTGTCTGATTAAAATCCCTTCTACCTTTGTCAGATTTATACCATTATTTAATCCAGAAAGAACACAGTGAAAGGCTTGGTGGGAAGTTCCTTCCCTCAGTATTTGCACCCTTAGACCAAGATACTTTAAAAATGAGTGTCTACAGTTATGCTTCTAAATCTCTATTTAAGCACCTAATTAAGCATTCTGGTCTTCCAAAAAAAAAGAAAAAAAGGATATTGCATCCCACAGATTATGAGTCTTACCAAATCAAGAGGAGCTGCATTTACAAAAATCAGGCCACCTATTTCTGTGCCTGAATTCAGTTTTAGGACTGAATTTTCAAAGGGATGTCCAATTTCCATTGCTAAAGGGATGTCCAATTTCAATTGCTAAAGGGATGTCCAATTTCCATTAAGATTTCAAAGTCTCAGCCGTGGAAGCCTAACTTCAGGCACCCTTTGTTGAAGGTTGTGGTTTTAATGAAAAAACCGCAATATGCTCCATTTCTAACCTATCTGGAGCCTTGGAGACTCTGCCTTGACATTTCCGTTATTTTCAGGTAACAAAAGCAAGACTCTAAGCCCATTCCCCGTATCACCTGATTGAGTAATTTAATTAGAGGGTCCAGATGACAGCCTCAGTTCAGTACATGACGCTCAGATGGGCGGCTTTTATATTCTTCTGGGTTTAGACTATTGATCGTTAATATCACCGTAGTGAAAAAGGCCTGGAATGGAATTGAAAGGAACATAACAGATCAACTTGCTTACTCACCAAGTTAGCATAAGGTGGAGTGTTACTTGGATGACTGCTTATAAAGTGTAACTTAAATGGCTTAAAGAGAAAGGTTGATTTTAAAATAGATCATAAACTTACATTACCAGGGCTTCGTGGAACACCAAGGAAACGTACTAGCCTTTCACCTCCGAAAATCTGACAAACCACGAACTACAAAGGAGCCTAGCAGCGCTGCGCATAATCTGAGTGGTAGCCATTTCTCCACATACCAAAGCCATCTCACAGTTCCGCCAGAGTGGCTCTTCTAGACCCAGCAGCCCTGGGATAACTTAACAGCTGTGCATCAGAAGCAAGCTGTTTTCACCTACTTGTGAGGTGGTAAATCTTGCACTAGTACTTACAGCAAACACTTCTGGCTCTAGCCAACACCATCTCTTCATAACAATAAAATAGACCCAAGCTTTTGATGCAAAAGGACAATAAGGCCAAAGTTTTCAAACACGGGTAACTAAACAAAGCACCTCAACAGATATTCAAACTACCAAATAAAAGTGGCCCAATTCTGCAGGATTCAGCCACTCATCACCATTCAGAAGTGACTTCTGTAGGACCTGTGAGCATTCAGTACCGCTGAGGATCACTCCACTTATTTTGGCAGGCAAGTACAAAAGAGTTGTCCTAAGTGTATGCATTCTAGAGGCTGGACAAACTTTCTACAGTCCATGAAAGGCAGATTTTAATGAAATGCCTTAGAGGATTACATGACATAACTCAAGAACTAAATTTCTTTAGTTCATCAGCACCGTTACCAATTATTGTGTTCAGCTATGGTTTCGCTCATTTTGCCTTTTGCACATGGCACACATGCTAAAAGCTTAAATGTATGAATGAGAGAGATTCAGTGGCAAACTGGCTCAGATATACAAAAACCAACCCAAGCCTTCACCCATCCCTCAAAAAGGAAGTTTTTACTTGCTTTCCATGTTCATACTTTTCCCACTTCTACCTGGGACTGGTAGAACCAAAATACTGCAAGGGAGGCTGATCTTACAGTATTTCTGGTGCAAACAGGAAATGTGATCATCAAGTCTGAGATAGCACTCCTGCTTTTAGCATCAGCTGTAAATTCATGCACAGGTTTCCAGTGTGAATAAAGTCAGTGTCTTCATTTCCTTGACCTGGCTCCTCCCCACTACTTGATATCCTCACGCTGTAGATTCATTTGTAAAACCATCCTGTTTTGATACACTGGCAATGCCATGTAAAAGCTACTCAGGCACTGGGGTGGATTCTATCAAATCCAATGAGTACCTACGGATATACTCGAAGTGCATGTGCTCGTTTTGCAGCTATCATGCAATGAGATTACTTAAATCCTATGTTCAGACGTGATATTCTGCAGTGTCACTAGGGATTTCCATCTCAAGAACTATTTCATGGGCCTGGCCTTATTAGTGGAATCCAGTGATCTCTAAATGGCAAACCCAGAAACTTCTGCACTATGTGAAACTTCTGCACTTAAAACCAATGTCAGGCCTTCAAAAGTGTCTGATGCCAGCAAGACAATATTTCCCACATTCACACTGTTTGCACATACTCCTCGAACAAAGCAGCCCATTTCTGCACTCTTTATACATTACCCAATAGACCATAAACTCTGTGATGACTCATGCAAAGTGTCAGCTTCTCCTACATTATATAAGATGCTATTGTTTTATTGTTTGCAACAGTGGACATCTGACAGCAGGCTCTATCTCACTATGCCCACAGTAAAGAATATGGATGAGGAACTGTCACCCACATCTTCTGGGTCCATTTCTCTCTCCACCTTTACATCCGTTCTTCTTTGAATCTACTCGATAGAGAGCCTGAACCCATGTTCACAAGAGTTTTATGATGCCTTCAGTCTCCCATGAACCCTGCTGTTCAATACTAAGAATGCCACCTTGCCAAGGCGTCCAACGCCGTCCTTCAGCCAAGATTAGACCCAAGCCTCCTAATGCACTCATCACTAGGTTGAGCTAAATTATTTCCTTTTTCTTTGTCTCTGTGGAAGACCATAAATCAAGCTTTCCTGAAGCCCTTCTAAGTGTCAGACCTGGAGAACACCAACCATAAACTGCCAACCCAAGGACACATTAGCTTACAACCCCTCTTCCAAGGTATTACTCTTCAAGACCTACATCTGGATAGCCTGATGATCATCTAGTAAAAAACTACCTCTTAGGTCTAAACACAATGTAATGAAGACTGCTCGCCAGGGAACGGCACCAGCATGTTTCCGTTCTATCCAACAGTCACAATTTTCATGGACCTATCCTACCAACTTGATTGACAGTTAAAGACACTGAAGCTTTTTTCATGCTTCACAACAATGCAACAATACATGAGTGACCTGATTTCACAATAAAGACACAAACACTGAGATGGCATGATATCATTGCTACACGATTGTTTCATTTCATAGGACACATGCAGTAAAGCTCCATTCCCAACCTACTCCTGGCATCCAGCACGAAAGAACCCACATGCTCTTATCCCAACTTCAGACAACTGGCTTCCATCTTCACTTTATCTTCTCAAATGAGGACCATAACTATTGAAGTTTAATGCCTTTTCCTGAAATTTTATAGGACATGCTAACAGCTTCAAGATAAGACCACTGGACAGATGGGATCAAATGGCAAGAGACATGGCCCACCCCACGAGCTCGCACACTGTGTAACCAAATAATGTTCAATTCCTCAAAAAAGCTTATTTCCATAGGAACAGGATCCAATGGTGCTGCAAGGCCATCGCAGTCTAGCAAACTGCTTTCTCTTTCAAACATATTTGGCCAAGTCTGGATTCCCCAGTGCGGAAACCTAGCATGCAATGCCATCAATAACGAAACGCTGCATACTGTTCACGCTTTCATCTGTTTCAGCACTATCATTATAAGGGCCTTGGGCATTTTACATTTACTCACTGTCTCCTGTAACATCCATTTAGAAGCTTACATGTATTTCTTTCCTTGCCAAGTCAGTCCTGTTTTATTTAAGATACATTTCCCCCTTCTTCCCTCTATCCCCGTAAGGGTTAGAAAGGGGCTGAAATGAACAGACGATGATAATTACTTATAAAGCACTCCATAGCACTTTATAAACATTCAATGAGATAGGACAGACAGACACTCATGCACCCCACACAATACATCATCTCGGGTTGTACACCCTCAGCACAGCTTTGGGAATCCACAAACAGAGCACTGATTTTATGGGTCTCACACAAATAGAGATGCATTTAAAAATGCATCCTGGTTGGCAATGAATTACATACACACACACACACACCCTGCTTACCCCCTGAATAGCTCAATCAAGTCTAAAGGTCTTTCCCCACTAGACAGCTTAAAAGTGGAGATGGGCTAATGTTTGCTCCTTTTAGCATTCATTGCTTCTAAACATCAGTCTCCCTTCCTGTAATTGGAGGTGACTAGCAAGCTTTCCAGGGACATGCAAAGAGATTTGTTTACTCACAGAATGGGATGAAGACACTTAAGACTGCAAAACTCTTCAGGGCAGGGGCTTCTCTTTCTGCTATGTATGTACCTCGCCTAGCACAACAGGGTACCACAATTTCAGTTGAAGCCTCTAGCTGCTACCAGGATACAAAGAATAAATGAAGAACCTCTGTGTTGGTGACTTGACCTTGCCATTTGATGTTGAGTATATGGTGTAAGAAGCATAAGTGGAAACTGTTTAACCTTTTCTCTTGATGAATGTGTATTGTCCATGTTTCTCCACCATACATGAGAATGCTGTGCGCGCAAGCTTGGTACACAAGCATTTTGCTTTTGATGGTAAGCTTTGAGCTGTTCCATGCTCTTTTACCGTGTCTGTTAAAGTTAGTCTATTAAAGGCAACTTTTCCAATGCATCCATTTAGTTCTTCATCCAGTGAGAAGTTGGTAGTCACTGTAGCTGAACTTTTGAACTACTTCTAGCTCGTTTGCATTTAAGGTGATTAAATGATCTTGTGGAACCCCCTTTCCTAATACAATAATTTTCTTAATGCTGATGGTGAGACTAAATGCCTGACAAGCACTTGAAAGGTGGTCCATGAGTTCTGGTAGTAGATCATCATGGGCTATAAAGGCAGCATCACCAGCAAAAAGAAATTCCCTGATTAGTACTTTTTAAATTTTAATCTGTGCCTTACGATGTCAGAGACTGAAAAGCTTCTTATTTGATCTTGTGTGGAAATACACTCCATTCTTCGCATCCTTAAATGCACAGTTCAGGAGTACTAAGAAGAATATTCAAGTTGCCAGTGAAGAGGAGATGTTCCATCTGCCACCTTTGCGGCTCCATTCCTAGACTGGTTATCAGCCATGGCTGAAAGGCCCAATCTGTCCTGTGTGGATGCCACAGGCAAATACACTAAGTGAATTTGCTCATTTGGCTTTTGGTATTTCCTCCACTTCAAGAGGCCAGGATTTCATTTGAGAGTTTGGGGTATTAACCATCTGTGAACCAACACATCCATGACAGCTATGAGAAAGTTCCCCTCTGGAGGAAAGAAATATCTGTTTAGTGCTAACTGCTCAGGGGAAGAGTAAATCTACTACTCACCTTTCCCAGAGAGAGAGATACAGCGTCAGAGCCATCTAAATGTTTTCTGCTGGAAAGAGATGTTTTCATATCATAGGGTCATCCCTGCAAGGCTGTAACAGCAAGCTATGGCTACCAAAATACTGCTGAGCCAACTTACCGCCCTTGTCCCTCAACACCAGAATTACTTTCAGCACAGATCCATTTAACAGCTGTGCAAACTGACAAGAATCTAATGATAATCAGGGCAGGGACCAGACATGGGACAGCCACAGCTCCCAGACCTCAAATACAAAGCTGCACTGGGAATCTGTTTTGCCCTCCCTGGGAAACAGACTTCATCTTGCATACAATGAAATACAACCATTCCATCAATTCAATGAGACTTTGGCGAAAATATCCAGTCCCCTTTAGTCATACAACGAGATGGCTTAATGCTTTTAGTTTTGCTTGTTTCTGTTTTTTAATCTGAGGATTTATTTTACTCAATAGCACCCAACACACATTAGGTATATGTTTTATGAGGCAACACATGCCAAAATGCTGTAGAGGGCTTGAGATTTTTCTTTACTTGCAAGGAACCTCAGTTTTATTTTTTTACACTGAGTAATTTTCTGTCTCCTTTCTCTCTCTTTGAACTAAAAGAACCTGAAGTAAGCCAGGCATGCTTAAAAGACATGATTTTATGAATGCTGAGATAGATTTGTGCTTGGGCTGACAGCGTGTTCCACAGGGAGTTGTTCCTTTCCTTTTACAGGGCCAAATTCAGAGGGGATGCACACAATGAAAGTGTATCTATCAGTAAGTCAGTTGTAATTTACCTATAAAGGGAGCAGAAGCTGGGTTGCATCTGTCTTAGCTATTTTTATAGCACCTACCCTACTATATCACAAGAGCATTTAAGCACTGAACCAACCAACAGAAGGGTGTTAGAGGCTAGAAGATATAACAAAACTCCTTGCTTTATCTCACAGTCCTGTGTGGGTTGCTCTTCCTGCTTCAACCTCTTCTTCCCTCAGCATTTAATTCACACCAACTTACTGATGTGCAACTCACACCAGCTCCAAACTGAGGACACCTATGAAAATAGCCTTTATTTTCTGCCAAGTCAAAACCAGCATGGGTCTCATATCAGAATAGTTCATACCTTCATGGCCAGGCACAGATTATAAAAAGGATTCCTGGCCACTGGTGCTACTTGAACTTCCAGAAGCAGATGTTATCCAGCAAATGGTTGTTAAGGTAAGTAGCAAAAGGCAGGCACACAACCCTCAAACCAACAGACCTGAAGTTTGCTCATCAAGGTGTCCTAGCTTGTTCCCCCGTTCTACCAGCATTGTCACAGCCTCATCTGGTTTGAGCTTCATTTATACCGAATCCCCCTTTCACCCTGAAGGAGCCCCAAATGCTTTCCAATGCACACACCACACTGAGGATTATGTTGCCCATCTCTGAAGTGCAGCCGCCATTAAGGAGCTTTACTCAAACCGTTGGTATGGGAAATAGCAAAGCACTGTGAACTACTGAGTAATCTGCAGCTTTCCACTCCGTGCACCTCTTCACTTTAAGAAATCACAGCTGTCTGCCCACTAGGGAGAGAGGTGCTAATTTACTAGACATTAGTGCTCAGTGACATGTGGGAGACCAGCATCTGGGGCCTGGGGGAGAACCAAACTTTTCACTCCACACGACTTCCCCAGAGACAGGATTCGGGCCAAACGAGTGAACCATGAGAACAGAGACAGTGTCATTTCAGCAGCCACATCCAAACTCTGAGAAGATCCAGCACAGTCTGATTGCTCCTGATAAGTCAAGTTCATCTGATGTTATTTAGAAAGAGAACAATAGAGCAATCACAGGTTTATATGACCTCCTGATGAAATACCATAATGCAAGCCAGCCAGGGAGGATGATCCCCAGATATACAGGGTAATCAGGCATCAAACAAAACACTCCCCCCCCAAAAAAACTGACTTCTACCATTGTCGTTCATCAAAGATCACAGTGCCTGGCAAGGGGGTGGGAGCAATATTTACCTCTTCGTGTGCAATGAAAATGTAGTGACTGGAGTCATGTTTTGATAGCGGAGCTCTCTGGGGCCTTCTGTGTTCAGTAAGCACCTGATGTTTGTCTTTAAGCCACACAACAGCTCACTTCGGTTTTTCAGTTTGCATGTTGTCATTTTATTACTGAGCCCGAACCAATCCCCTTACTACGCCTTCCCCAAACACTCATCAAAATGCTTTGCAAGTGAAACTGCTACGACTTGCACATGCACAGGTGTAGGGCTACTTACACGGCGCACACGAAGGGGTTTGAATTTTTAGTAGGTGTCTGCAGCTGCAAAGTGCAGGCACAGCTAAAAATGTGCTGCATTCTGAGCAGGAAGTCGAACCAGAACCAAACCGGTTTAAACCAGGGCGGAACCAGAACTGTAATTTTGTCCTACTTGCTGAACTTGAATTGGAATTGAACTGAAAAAACGTTGGGTTACTGGTTCAAACAAAGGTTCAGCATTTATAAGGCCAATATTTTAACAAACAACGGTGATCTTATTTTCAAACCCATAATAAAACAACAAATAGACATATTAGGGCTACCTAAAAGGCCTGACCCAGTATGATGAGATGAGAATGAGAAGAAAATGAGTCCAGCCCACACAAGTAAGGAGGGAGAGAGAAAACGTAGGGACTGCCCCACACCCTGTGAGGCAGCACGGTGCCCCCAGAGACAGATGGACCATCTTAGACGCTCTCCTGCGAAGAGAAGCAGTGGAACATTTCCTGCTCCCAGAAGTTAACAATAACTCTTCCACCCCAACTACCCAAACCTTCTCCTCCTTACACTCCCTCCTCCAACACCTTCAAACCCAGGGCCAGCTCCTCCCTCCAGTTAACTCCACTTGAGGCAGGGCCCATGAATCAAACGCAAATTCATCCTTTCACTGCAGAGACCCAAAATGACAGAGCAAGCATTAGATCAGGTATTTTAGTTCGCTTAAGCTGTTCACAGAGAAAAAAATAGCCATCGTGTTTATTTGACAAGACAAACACTAGGAAAACTCATATAAAGTTAAACTAACTAAATAAATAAATGGACAAAAATCAGAATAGTTTCAATTGTAAGTTTCAACTCTCCTTCTTGAGTTTACTTCCACTGACACTGAAATTTGAATCAAACCAGTAAACAAACCATTATTTTATTTTAATTAGAACCAAACCTGAACATACTGAATGCAACCGAACCTGAATCAAACCAAAATAAATACCAGTTTGACACACTGATTCCTGGCATGCACTAGTGGATGCAGATCAGAAGCCGGCCTGAACATTTATCCATATATAAGGAGCTTGCTAACTGCTGCCTTCAGGTCCAATTTTCAGTCAGGAATGAATATTTATGATGAAGACACCATAAAAGCCCTTCAACAATCCAATGGCCTCATTTTTCATGGCAGCTGGAAGGTGCTCAGCACCTCTGAAAGGCAGGTCCCTTGTATTTACTGTTAACATGGTAGATACCATGAAACTAAAAGGATTGGTGTTTAGTAGCATTATTCATGACACTATGGAATCATGCACAATTCAGTCGACACTTTCCAAACCGAGAAAGACAGCCCTGAACTCTGTTTGCTATTTTCACCCAGTGGCTATTGTTTCTTGCCTATTTCAGTATTTCTGTTGTCACCACATAAAGGAGTTTCCTATGCAGTATTTCTATGGGCTCCGGCTGTGCCAACTCGCTGCTTCTTGCTCTGTTTTCATGTCGATGGGGATGTGAGCAATCTCATCTGCTCACAGTAGCTTCACTGCTGCTTTTATTTAAACTAATGAAGGGATTTTCATATTTTAAACCACCATTCCACCCCTACAATCACTTTTCTTCCTTTTTTAGGAAAAACAGTGTTTTCTCTTTAAGCTAATGTTAGAAGCCAAAGATCGTAAGCTGGGAAGCTACTGTACAAATAAGCTGCATTTACTCCTCTCTGACCTCTTGTCATTGATATTTCGAAGAGTCACCTTGTGCAAGCTGGAATGACTCATCTGTTATATTTCAGACCTCCTTCCAGGAGAGCAAAATGGCAGCAGGAGTGTTTTTGTACAACTAGACGCAAGATCTTTGTACTTTTGCTGCGGCCATCTGATACACTCTTTTAAGTATGTCCTCCCACTACCTGTAGAGACTTCTGAAATATGCTGGAGGTGATCTCCTGGCTTGCAGGAAAGGCTAATGGTAAAACTAAATGTCACAGTGGAACTTGGGTAGGGAATCAGAGATGACCCAGAACATCTTCAGAGTTTGGGAGTGTTTGGATCCAGGGTGTTTGTTTGGGCCCAGATTTAGTGGTGATTGCATTCCAGAAGGAACATGTCTATACCGAGAAAATATGCAGCTTGGGGTATTTCTTGCTCCTGTTACTTGCAACAGCAAGAGTCAGAAGGTGTTTGGGGCTCAGCTGTATCCTTGTTTTATGGCAGCACTCACTCTTTTTCAGGCTAACAATAATCCCGCATCCAGATTGAGCTGCTGATCACTCCTTGGTGAGTGTTTGTACCAATCCATTTTTTAAGCTAGTTTGACAAATGCAGTGGAATAACCCCCAAAACCCACTCCCAAGTACAGAGAACTCCAGTCCAGTGTTTAGTTTAGGTGACTCCAGTCCTCTGGGTTATGAAGCCCACTCAAGAGACTTGCTTAGAAACTTTGGGTAAACAGCTTTAGGTAGAAAAGTTCAGAGTGCAAACGGGTGGCAGGCAGGAAAGCCATTCCTCCTGTTGGCTCTTAAGGAAGGTTTAATGGCTTAACCCTGCTGCTATGTCCCTTCTGCCTTACAACCAGTGACAATAACTACCTTTTTGCTACAATCAGTGTGGCTTTCAGAGCATTTTTCGAAAAGAAACCGAAAAAACCCTCATGTCATTCCAGATGGGAGACGTTCTCTCTCAATGAAGGCTGCTACATAACTGATTTTACACCAGAGCCATTTGCTGGTGGTGTAAGTGTGTATCTACACTGCCATGAAAAACCCACGGCACCAAGTCTTAGAGCCTAGGTCAACGGACTCAGGTTGGCAGGGCTTGGGCCACTAGGCTACAAATCAGAGCATAGCTGGTCCCGCTTAACTTGTAGCCCAGGTTCTGAGGCCAGGAGAAGGGGGAAGTTCTCGGGAGCCCAGGCTCCATACCGAGCAGGAACGCCTATGCTGCAATTTTTAGTCCTGCAGCCTGAGCTGCATGAGCCCGAATAAATCGACCTGGGCTCTGAGCTGTGGTGCTGCACGTGTTTCTTTGCAGTGTAGAAGTACGCTAAAGACTTCTGCACTAAGGCCCATGATTTATGGGGGCTCACAAATGCCGTCCTAGCCAAGTGGAAGTCAAGGTGAGCACGTCACAAGTTTGACTTCCTTCACTTTCACCTGTGGTGGCGCCCCTGTATAAGAAACCGCACTATACGTCTGTGCGGGTGCAGGTGAGCAGCTGGCTGTCATCCTCAGGGTGTGACCACAGCACTGCAACCTCTGGAATGCAGCTAAACCCAGAGGATGAAAGGCTGTTCCCTAGGGAAATCCGTCTGCAGTTCCTGTAGCTGTGCTTTATCTCCGCAAGAATGCTGCCGCATGCAACAATTAAGCCTCCTCTGTGGTATAATTTAAATGACAGGATTCTTTTCTCAAGAACTCCCAGGTCTTTGTTGTTTTGCAGTATCCTTGACAGGTAAGAAAACAAACAGACTAACATGGCCTAATTTACTATAGGCTGAAACTTGAAGCACTGTGAAATGTATGGTAGACTGACAGGGGACGCTACATTTGACTTTCCAAAATTACGTGCCTGAGGATTCCATCATCAATTCCCCAAAGAGATAATTTAATAGAGAGAGAAGCTGATGCTGTACTAATCTGAGTTCTACCATTTATCTTCACTACCTTTCAGGGAAACTGAGCCAGGGTTGTTATTCAAAACCTATGTCCAAACCAGCTTTTTGCCTTTCTGTGTAATCTGTGCAAGGAGAGTTAATGATAACTTGCCATGGTTCGTATAAGGAGAGGGGCAAAGGAATCAATGTTTGGCCATGGATCGGTTTTTATTTCTGTAAACTCTCCCTTAAAATAAAGGCCACACGTCAATTTGAACATGTGTCTCATAGACTCATAGGTCAGAAGGGACCAATATGATCATCTAGTCTGACCTCCTGCACAAGGCAGGCCACAAAACCCTACCCATACACATTTATAACAACCCCGAACCCATGACTGAGTTATTGAAATCCTCAAAAGTGAGATTTGAAGACCTCAAACTGCAGGGAATCCATCAGCAAGCGGCCCATGCCCCACGCTGCGGAGGAAGGCGAAAAACGTGTGCTTCCCCGGGATGTTTATGTGATCCACATGACCAGGGAAGAACACACATCACTTTCGAAGAGACCTGTGACCATAAACATTATACTGTATTACACAATACTCTATGTGATACGCCAATCACATGTCAACAGGGCATCTCACATCCATATACGCTGTGGTGGGAAATTTGGAAAAGGGTCCCCACTCTACTTGGTACACACTGCAGAATGCCTTTGGTTTTATTCCCTGCCGCCAAAAAGCTCTTACCTGCTCAGTGATGAAGGAGCTCGAAAAAGTGATGGCTGACCAAAAGAAGATCCCACAGCTGAGAATGATCTTCCTGTTGAAGCGGTCACCAAGGTAACCGAAGATAGGTGCTGCCACCATGAAACTACAGATGAAAACTGCAGAGGAGAGAAAAGCAGGGGGACGTTCAATAAACATGAAAAGTAATTTTCTGCAAGCCAAGTCCTCTGGAGAGTAGTTCCACCTAATTAGATGTTCTACAGCCCTGATTTACCAAGGATGGCAGGCCAAAAGGCTTTCAGAAAGCAAACTAACTTCTCATTCCCAGAGAAACTTCGGCACAGTAAACTTGGGTTACCTTTTAAAGCACTAACACCACTCAGTCTGCTGCAAGCTTACAACTGGGCAAAACGGATGGGATAAATCAAGAGCCTCTGGTCAAACCTCAGCAGGAAGCCGGAGCAAAGGTTTAAGAGCATTCAGATAGTGTATAGATGATGGCCCCCTTGTTAGCAATCTCAGGAATGGCTCTGGGTGAAACAGCCCATGGAGACTGAATTCCCCACTCACCCTTAGAAACAGCAGCCGTCTGAGACAGTATGAGCGATCTTCTCACTACCGTCCTCCTAGCTGCACTTGCTTTGTAGCTAAGCAGAGGGCTCCAGCCTCCAGCACCTTTACACAACACTCAACTCACTTTTCTTGAAATTTTTGCCTGACCCAGCATTACATGCATCAGTGAGTATCCACTTCAGGGGATAGTTTTGACCTATAAAGCCCTAAGTGGCCTGAGACCTCCTTAACTGAAAGATTGCCTTTCTCCACATGCCATTCTGACTCACTCACTGTCAGCCAAGGTACCATTCATATAAGAGAGGAGGCAGCTGGCAGAATATTCTCTGCAAGGACTTCTCAGCTTGGGAACTCATTTTTTTTCTTCCCTGCCCCAAAACAGAACTTGGGTCTTATCCATGTTAGATCTAGGGACATGACAACAAACAGTAAATGTAGCTGTACTTAAACTAGTTTAAACACTTCTTGTATCAATTTGGCTCGTAAAGAGATTTAAATTAAAATCAACACGAGTAAGGTTTAAACCTTCACGTGTCTATATTTGGGGTTTGCACTAGTGCAACTACAGCATTTTATCTCAAGGTAGGTACACCAGTACAACTCTTCTAACACAGCGTTTCTCAACCTATTTGATACCAGGGATTGGCTGGCTGCCTTCCTAAACTATGTCAGGGAGATCTCAGCGACACGTGCTGGTCCATGGACCAGTCATTGAGAAACACTGATAAAAGCCCCTTTTTTACTGACCTCCAGCTCATGTTGCAAGGCCCATGTATTTCCTGAGCTGAGAGAAACGGGGAGGGTTCTGCTGGCAATTAGAGAGACTGGAAATATGTATTAAATCACTGGGTTATCAATCACATTAATTATTGGGTGGCTCCTGGCAAGCAAGGTGTGTTTCTGGCATTGTTTATTTGTAGGGTTCTATTTTTAAAATGCTAAGAGGAGCATGTAGACCAAAGGACAAATACGGCTTCTGATGAAATGTGTTTATAAACAATGTCATTAATGGATTTTCATGCTAATAAGAGATAATATCCTCAAAAATGTGTATAATGCTGGACCATGAGAAGCTGTTTTAGAGGACGTGTGCATACCTTTTTAAAAACTAAAATTCTACAACCTTCAAATAAAAATTACATGCATGTCAGCTGATATCCACAATTTTGCAATGGTACTTTATATTTTATCTCAACTTCTTTTAATTCCTGTAGTAAGCAACATTACAATGCGAACACGTACAGTATCTATAAATAAAATGGAGTAATTAATTAAAAGAGAAATATTAGATAAAAAAGAAATAGAAGTAAATGCAAGATTATACACACTTTCCTGTTTCACTTTAGCGACAAGCCACTACTCTGCTAGACAGAATCTCATGCCGGATCCATGCAGCCCAGTTCGACAGTTCCTACACAACTATAAATTTACTGGGGACCACCTTGGCTAATGCTCTGTAGCCTGCGTTGGGGCAGAGAGGATTCCTTCGCCCCTCAGCACATAGTCCAGCTACTCAAGGTGTGCATTTAGTGAAGGATTTGCTTTGTAGTGAACTCGGCTTAGAGGATTTGACTATGCAAGGTACTACTGCACTGGCCCCAGTCCAGCAAGGCACTTAAGCACGTGCGTAATTTAAGGACTTGAACAGTCACTAATAAATGACTAAGTGTTTTGGTGGATTGTGGCCAACACTTTGCAAGGTCGAGCCCACAATGGACTCGGACCTAGAGAAAGAAAATCTGTTTACAGTGAAATGAAAGATGATGCCAGATTCAAAAATTTCAGTATGTAAGAGTGTGCTGATTCAAGTTCCAGGTTGAGTGACCCTCCCTCTTGGAATCGCATCGAAATTTATTCATCCTGGATTCGGAGAGTCTGCCATTTTTATTAGACAAAAAACTAAAGAAAGCTTCCCAGGAAACTCTCATGGCTGCATCTCACTTGATTCAGGTACCAAACAGTCTCATCAATCCACCTTTGGGGCATTTAGGGCCTGCTCCAAAGCCTACAGAAGACTGGGGTTCACGAGACCTGAATTCTATTCCCAGTTCTGCCACTGGCCTGCTAGATAACCTTGGCTGTAATCTGGATCACACTCCTAACATCTAACTCCAGTATCTGAGTACAAGAAGGAGACAAGATCCAATGTACTTTCAAATATCCTTTTCCCAACTCTCCCAACAGCTCCTGCTTCCCCACCAATAAATAACATTTCCCTTGCCACTCAGGGACCCCTTGGAGAACGTGATATTGGCAAATTCTGAAGCAAGCTGTGTGCTACATCACAGGTAAAAAGCTAACAATACCTCCACAAAGGAGTAAACAGATGGACAACAGAACCTAATAAATAATAGATAGCTGAATAAAGCTGTCACAATAATACATTTAATATGTATCAGATTATTTATGACCCAAATATGCATCAAAGCACTGATTGACTCTTCAACAAATGCAGAAAATGATGGCTATGTGATCTGTCAAACAGATCTGCCTGTTAGATGCGTTTCCCACAAATCCATGTTTGCGATTGCTCTTATGACAGATGAGGTTCCTGAATAGGGGAGAGACATTCAAAAAGAAGAAAAAGTGACTCTGCACAACTTACAAACTAGGACAGGAAAATAGAGGACAATGAATTGAGGGCACCTTCCTGAGTGGCAGGGAAACGACTAAATTGTTCCAGATCTGTGTCTCACTCCGGACCCTGGCTTAGGTCTCAGCACTAAATCAGCCTCATAGCAGGAAAGATTTTATTGCCCACACAGAGCTATTGCAAGGGTATCCATTGGGCAGTGGGGAAACATGAAAGGAATTTGCAGGTAAACGAAGATCACTGGTCTGTAACAGAAAATGAATAGCTCAGTTCTCATGCTAGGCCCTCCTCGTTTCTATTTCCCTCTCCAGCTCCTTTCCCCTTACACAACAACTTATTGCTGCTTATATTCATCTGCCACCCAAGTTAAGCTGCATCTGCAGCAGCTTTCACCTCAGAACACCAACTGCAGCTTCTGATCGTCCACATTAGAGAGAGGACAGCGACAAAGAGCCTTCGTGAGTCAAATGGCATTTCATTAACCTCCTCCCAAGGAGCAGCTCCTCTTTCCATTTCCCTTCCAACCCTCTCAGAACAGGATCAACTGCTCAAAAGAGAGAGAGTTGGCGCCAAGTCAGCCGCCCAGTAAGGCTCAGGATGAAAGTGAGAATGTCAGCGCAAACCCATAGAGGAGAGGGGTACAGGTAATGTGGGCTAACAGCCATTATGTAGGCCGAGAGGCGGATTACCCTCGGAGGAGGACCTAAAACAGAGGCAAGCAAAGGAAGGCCAACGCCTGGCTCTGGAATTGAGTTGACATGTATGCCCGCAGAAGCAAAGCAGGACTGCGACCAGCAGATGAATAAAAATACATTTAATAAACGTTGTCCCAAAGGAAGGTTCTTTTAAGCACAGGTGTTTTCAAAAGGGGAACAAACGCATTTGTCTTCGTCCCTCCCTCTACGTCACAACCACTGAAATGCCTACTTCGGTGAAAACACAGGAAGAGTCTAATTGCCTAAACAGGATGGCTCAGTATCTATTTCTGCCTCTGAGTGCCTGCCCCACCCTGGGACAGGTGGGCCAGCGCTCCCCAACCATCTTTCCGTATGTGGCTGGAATTACAACAATTATATGTTTAAAAAACCAAAAGGCAAAGCATCCTCTCTGGGCTCTGTTGCTTTCTTCATGCACCGTTACCCCTCAGTGATTCTGGCCAGGGAGCTGCCATTCAACCCACACTTTCCTCCCTCAGGAAATAACTATCTGCCCATTTACTCAGTAGAGAAGAAAAATCCCAGACACTTGAGACAAAAGGCAGGAGGCAGAGAAAAGAGAAGATGTGTAGAATTTAGTGCCGTATAGCCACTAAATCCTTCTGAAACTAGACCCATAGCCACTCCACCCACCCCCCAAATAAAGATTTGACCCCTGTTGTTGCACCCTATAATGATGGCCCTAAAAGAACCTGCTGGTGAGAAGGGCCAACCGTCAGCTTTTCACCTTCTACTCTGTTCCTATAGCATTGCCTGCTTTACCGTACTCGCTCCCTCCCTTGGGATCGATCAGGCCCACAGGCTTTCAGGCTCACAGAGGGATTTACAATGCTTGCCAAAATAGCATGTGCTCAGTATGACAGAGGGGAAGATGGAGTTCTACCAAAGGGAACGGGCAGAAGCTGCATTTGCTCAGTTACTGAAAAAGCTGCTATGCCCTCACGGCATCTGCGAGAAATAAAAAATTCAGCCAGGCTGGGGTTTAACCCTTACAAGGGTTGTTTTAACATCAGGGATGGTTTCAACTAAAAACCGTTTTCTTTCTTCGAGAAGGGATGTTTCTCATAAAAATGGGCCTCTACATTTGAAAACGGAATCAGCATGGAGCTGTGTATTTACTACTAAGTAAGTGCCGACAGTATGTTTAGCTCTCTAGAAGGCAAAGCCAGACAGCCTCTGCCCCAAGGGACATACAATCTAAACAGAAACAGTGAAGACAGATGCTCTTTGAGATTGCTAATGTTTTTCCCAACCATACGTTTCTAAACAACGGGAACACCTGAAACACCCAGCATATTCCTAGGCTCTGATAATATGCAGACAGGTACAAGCATGATCTTGCTTTCCCTGCAAAGAAAGTTCTTATCTATGCAGCCAGCCCCACAGTCTTGAGGGCACTTTTGTTGAATACTGCATTATTCCTGGCAGCTTTATTGCTATAACAATATCACTTAGCACATTTATAGCACTTTTAATCTCAAAGCTCTTTTCAAAGGAAGTTGAACATCACGAACACCATTCAGGTGAGGAAATTAAGATACAGAGAGGAGAAGGGACTTGCCCAAAGTCACCCAGCAGGTTAGTGGCAGAGCCAGGAAGAGAATCCAGATCTCATGACCCTCAGCGCAGTGCCCTACCCCATTGTACTGCAGCTACACGGGAAGGCGAATCAACGAGCAATGCTAATTCTTTTGCCAGAACCCCAGGACAAGGTGCTAGGTTTTTAACCCTACGATCACAACTACTGAGCAGAACCTTTCTTCCAGCACCAGATGCTGCACCAGTCTGCTCCAGAGAAGAGCGCTCATCATGTGGTACAGCATCCTGCTGTCCCCACTACATGAGGGATCGAACATGGTTTCTTGACATGGACGTGGGTTCTGATTGAATGGGAATCCGAGGCAGTATATCATCCTTAGTCATTTTGCTCAGACATCTCATCCATCCTACTCAGTAGCACCTTTATGAATGAAGGGAGAACTGCACTCTCATGTGAGATGCCAAAGCATTAATATAATCAGATCCAATTATACAGCCTCCTGCGTCACATTTTAGTCTCCAGTCCGTCATTAACACAAACAATATGATTACAGTAATATGTTTACATCACTCCCCATGACCATTATATTTTACTACTTTCCTGGCTTGGCAACCAGTGGATAGATCATGTTATTCCATCTTGTCAAACAAATACAAGCCACAAGATGAGCAGATTTGAGACTGAGGCACAAAGATTTCACAGATCAGAGATTTGTAAGGTTGGAGGCAGATTCAAAACATGCCACCAGTCAATATGCGGAGCATACAGGTTTAATATTGACAGTATTAAGACAGCACCACCAGGAAAATGCACTAAATTGCTCTCAGTATCTCCAAAATGGAAAAGAGGGCAAAATCAGCTAGGGGAATCTAATCTATGTATCATCCTCATATACTCAGAATTTTTAGCATGTTAATAAGAACACAAAGCCAGCGGAAGCCATTAAGATACTTCCCACTCACAACAGTTACATTTACCATCGTCTTCCTCTTAGCTCTGTGTGAGGTAGGACATGCCAGAATACATTTCCCCAAATCCTGATGCCACTCTGTATGCATGTCCTCCAGACACTCTATGCCCTGCTGAGGGCCTAGTCACTATGGTATAACTGAACAGATTTTCCCACAACACACTGATGCAAACAGTTAGCATGGACGCACACACACAGCTGACATGTAGTTACACTCAGAAACAAGCTTCTGTATGGACCCCTCTCAAACTGATCACTGTCACAGTGTCTGATGTGTGTCGCCATCTGCGATCTAAAGCACACTTGTAGTATTGACAGGGTCCTGAAAGCACAGCTTTCCTGACAAAACCTTGACTCACTGAACTTTTTACAATACTCTCTACAGGGTGGGATCAAATACTAACAGCTCCATCCCTCTTGACCACTTCAAAAATGGGTTCTTCCAGAAAACAGTCTCCAAGCTTCCAGAAAAGGATATCCTGAAAGTAGACTCTGTGTACCTTGCCTAGTATGAATAATTGCTTCAATGGGAATTGCTGGGAAATCCACGCCTCTTGGAGCAGAAAAGTAGATAAAAATAGCTAAAGAATCAATGTAATAACACATTAAAATACCAGTGCACTGGGAGAAACAGTGCTAGGCAAAAGATATCCAGAGTCAAGTGGGTAAAAGGATGAGCCACAAGCTAGCACAACATCTTTATAGGAATGTAAGGTTTACTCAATACTGGAGCAGACCAACAGTTCATCAACTCCAGGAACGTGCCTCTTGCATTAGCCAGTATCTGATGCAACACCTCCAGGCCAATTGTGCAATGCTATCGCGGAGGAGATCCCTTCCAGCACCTGTAGTTTACAGTTTATCTTTTTTGAAGCAATCCTTGTTCCAAAAAAAGTTATCAAGAGACAAAATCAAGGCTTAAAGCACCAACTCAAATAATATAATCATCCACTACCAGCCAGAAGTCTTAGAGATAAGAGAGTGTGCACACAACAGCATACATAGTAGCAAAACCCTCTAAAGCACTATCTTCAAGCATTTAGTTTTTCTGAAGAGCCCTTTTATAAAGGAAAGATCAAGGATAAGGAGGGGTCAGGACAGTGATTAGTAAGAGCTGGTTACAGCCAATGAGCTGTCAGCAGGTGCCTGTGTTTGTCCTTGTTTCTGGTGGGTTCAGATGGGCAGGGAGTATGCCTGCAGCCAAAGGGACATTACCAGAGGCTGAAAGAAGGGTAGGAGAAGGAGAAGTAATTGTTTTCTGGTGGTGCTACCCCTCAGCATCACTCCTGTGCTGCTTGGTAAAGTAAAAGCTAAAGATGTTGGCAGTGCTCGTTTCCCACACTTGCATTTCTAAACTAACTATCGAGCTGGGATTGTGCTGCTACAAAACGGCAGCACAACCAATTTTCCATGATGGGCTGGGAGGACATAAAATGTCTGCCTTATTGGGATAAATCTCCTTCTGCTTCACTTACATGTGGGCTTCTCCACAACTAGTCTCTTGAGCAGCATTTCGGAGACCCAGTCACAAGGCTAGTTTGCAAGCCAAGCTCTCTTGTACTTGCAATGTACAATGTAGGGTAATGTCCAGGCCAACGATGGGGATGGGAAAGATCACCACCTAAAGATGGAGAAGATATTTGGTCAAGTGATTAGAGCACAGGACTAAGAGCCAGGAAATCTGGGTTTACTCATGGTTGTAGCCCAAATTCGTTTTGAGAATATGAGCAAATCATTTCACCCCTCATGTCTGATAACGCTGTTCTCCGCACTTCACAGGTGTATTGGAAATATCTGTGGAATAGTTAGAGAATCTCAGATGGAAGGTGCTACAAAGGATCAAATAACCAATATTAATCATCACTATTGTTATAATAGGTTTAGATGCTTATCAAGACACCTTGAGTCTGCAAAATCAGGCTGCAGCTGTCCCCGGAACAGGTGCCAGCCTGAGGTGCCACTAATTCCTGCTCAGAATGGGCCAGAAATAGCGTGTGTGTGTGTGTTTGCAGGACAAATAAACCGAGTTTAACGTTTTGGTTTCAGTCCCAGTCAAATCCTGGAAGAGGAGAGGCAACACAAAAACGAAATGGCTATTTTGAAAAATATTTCGAAGCATCAAGAAGGTCTGAAGGAGATTCAGTATGGTTTTGAATTTACCAGAACCCATTCATCCACACGCAGTCAATGAGTCATCTCTATTTTTCCTAATTCCTCCTTAAACAAAAGGATGCATTAGAGGTCCAAGATCACATGCAACATACATGGACAGGGTATAAGAAACTGAAAATTCAGTCTCCTAAGCAAACCTCAGGGTAACACATAAGCCTATCACGCCACAGTTTATCTTCAATAGGCCTACATGACCTTGGTAAATGTGTCAAAGCTCTTCCTCTACCTTGGAGGGCCCAGCGCTTCCTTCTAGCAGTAGGTCAGGGAACTGCTTCACCCTTTAGTGTTCTTCCACCTTGTAGTGGTGAGGGAAGGTAACACAGCCGCTCTAAGATGGCCACTCCCTGCTGGGTCCTGGTCCTGTCTCTGGTTCTCACAGGCCCTTGCCTCTTCACTGCAGCTCTTCCCTCTTCAGTGAATGGCTGGTAGGGAGTGAGGGGGGCCCAGTGCCTCCCTTGACTTCAGGCCCAACCCAGGGACCCTACAAGTAGCAGCCTTGTGCTGTGGCTTTAAGAAAGCTGCTAGCTTCCCTGGGTTACTTCCTCATGCCTTAATGTCTGGACCCTGCTAGGACAGGCACCCTTCTTGCCAGGTGAGGCTTTTAACCTCTGAGAGCCCCATGGGCGTGGTAGCGCTGAACCAAATGTCCAGTTCTATTTTCCCCTTCTGGCAGGGCCTTTTCCCTCAGGCCTCCAGGCCTGGGAAAGGTCCTTTGCCCTCCCCCAGTCTTTGTACCTGCAGGGTTCTTTTCTGCCTGCATTCTGCTCCTTCTCTGAAACCCTCCTGGTTTCTGACAGCATCTTGCCTGTTCACACACTCTCTGGCAGCTGGCCTCACTCTCAACTCCAGCCACTCCGTTTCTCTGGAGGGGAGGCTTTTAACATGTCCTGGGCCGGCCTTCATTGGCTCCAGGTGTGTTAATTAACCTGGAGTAACCCCTACTCAGCTACTGGGGAAAAAGGGACTTGCTGAGCCGAGGGCCGACATATTGGTCTTCTAGCACTCTCTGATAGCCATCTACTCTGACATTCAATTTTGTGATAGCTTTAAGTGTCCTAAGAAGGTTAAAAGCAGTGGTAAATTAACACTCCTTAAAGACGTGGGCTCTCTCTCTCCTCTCCCACCACTGACTTCAAAGAGACAATTTTGACGAACAGCGGCGTAACACCTTAGATAGATTTTGAGACAGCTCTGCAGTCCTCACACTGGCAACAAACACAGAAGATAAAAGAAAAGATGGACGTGACTGTGGTCAGATCTGCAGCGGAATCCAAGCTCTTGAAAATGTTCAGGGAATTATTGGATCCACCTCTACAATGTCAATGGGAGTGATGCTTTAGGATTGTCAGATGGGGCCCTTCATGTCCAACTCCTTGTGAAAGCAACTAAATAGAAGGTTATTTAGGAGTCTTTTCAGCATTTGTCATGTTATATGACCATTTTCCACATTCACTGAAGTCCAGCTCTCTCATAATGTATTTCATACTTTTCCATCCAAGTATATAATAGAAAAGTTAGTGATTTCCTGGGCTATTAATTTCTCAAGTGGCCCAGGAAGTTTACTAGATTCAGGAACTAACTTGCAGCTAGATTTATTTATTTATTTTTTTTTAAGTTCTATATAGGCAAAGCAATTTTTAAAAGAAATCAAACAAGTCAGTCCTCACCATTTTGTTTTTGTCTTCAACTTTTTGTTTGAAATGAATACCTTCATGTTGTGTTAAAGGGACATGGTCAACTTTGAAACCATAGGTGGTAAAGCAATCTTCCTACACCACCTTAAATTACTGAAAGTCAAACATTAAAAAAATCCAGTTCACCTGTCATTATTTATATGATTCATTTACTTTTTACGTTTTTTCAGCTTGGGTAATTAAAACCCTTTATTTATACTCACTTTCACTTACAAGCTCTTACTGCTACAATGTTTGGTTACGGGCCTAAACTGAAGTCCACTCAAATCAACAGAAAGACACCTGGCTCAATTCAATGAGATTTGGATCAGACCATGTTTTTTGAGAATCAGCTGTCTTCACTGCGATTTTTAAACAGTACGAAAACATTTCTACCAGCAGTAAGTTTATGAAAGCTTCTAACACACAACAAAAAATCCCCACAAAATTAAAGTTTGCAGTGTTGCTTTAATACAGTGCTTCCCAACCTTTTTGGCTCGAGGGCCACAGATATCATTTTTACAACCCAGAGCTTAGGGACCCACGCACAGCGCTTTGCCGTGCTCCCTGCTACAGCCAGGAGAAGGGGAGAGCTGCTCTCGTGACCCCTTGGCCTGCACTGGTCTTGGAGCCCCCACAGCAGTGCGCTCCGCCTGGGTCCTTAGCTAGCCGCTCCCTTCTGCAGTCAGCGGAAGCCGAGTGGCGGGCCACTTTGAAAGACCCCGCAGGCCACTTTTGGCCCCCCGGACACAGGTTGGGAACCACTGCTTTAACCTGACATCTTTGCACTGATTAAGTGTAGGAAAATCAAATTTAATCTGCATAGTGGATTCAATCAATCAGATGGACTCGCAAATGTTTATTTGTAAGCCTACTGAAAAATATGCAGAAGAGTAAGATTTCTGATTCTGTTTTGTGATTGACAAAGCTGTAATTCCAAAACATCCAATACAAATACACACCCCTTTTACTAATATAAAGTAGTAAGCTAGCTTGTCAGGCAATAGAAGCTTTCTTCCTTGGGATTTCTATCTCCATTTGATTTAACTGGGTCTGATTTGAGAACTTTGCAGATTTAACACAGTGGAATAAGACAGTAAGTCATGCCTTCACGAACGTGGCCTCAATGCACACAGAATGTGTCTCATACATTTGTTTGCCGTTGTGCAATCTTGTTAGGAATAAGCTTGTTAACTGAGCCAGCCCATTAGAATGGATTTGCATCCATTCTGGTCAATTCTGAATTAGAACAGAAGTCCCAGAGGTACAGAGTCTGGTCGATAACTTCGCAGCACTGAAACGTTCTCAGAGATATTTATGCAGGACTGGTTTTGCCTTTACATTACTGCTATACACTTAAATGAGATGGGTTGCTGTTCTGGAAACAGTTGTTGACTAAGAAAGATAAAAAAGACCTCAATTGGAAAAAAACCACCAGTTTTCTCTCTTCCTTTGTGCTCACCTATCTAGCTTTGTAACAGGAATTCAGATCAGATGTGTTATATGCATGCCCCATCTCACACTAAGTCCATATAAAGCCTCAAGAGAGCAGAAGGCAGTGTTTCATGGTACCAGGTGATGGAATGACCAGGCGGTTGGAATCTCCACTCCCAGGCTGTGGGTTAGAGAGAGATGCCCCAAAAGAAACATTGAAACAGCCATGAAAATTGAACGTAATTATTTTATTCCTCTCTCCTTAGTAGAAATATTTTCCCACCATACCTGTGACGCAGCACGCGCATCGCTCTTGCATTCACTGCAGCCTCAAATGAAACAAGGCCAAAATCATTTGAAATAGATCATGACTTTGGGATCCCAAATTGAGTTGCCTTAAGAGGGCCTCACTGGGCACTCTGAGATAATCAGGCCTCTCTTAGGTGCCTCAAACTGGACACCCAAAACTGAGGCACGCAAAATCTTGGCTCAGGGCTGCAGTTGCAAGTGTCAGGAGATAAGACTGCAAAAAGAACGGTAACATACGACAGCTCATGTTGGCCGTACAGGGTACAGCGGATGTCACTCAGCTGTGAAGCCCCATGCTGCAAATTTTGGTCACACCAGCTGCAAGTCTTTTCTTAGCCAATGGATATTTTAAAACCAGGCACTGCCACCAGGAAGCCTGCACTATCATTTGGTAGGAGATTATCCCTCAAGTCTGGTTTCCTTATAGGAGAAAGAGTTGTGCATGCCCACTCAGTAGCCTCATCAAGTGTGTATTTCAGCAGGGTGGAAAAAACCCAGCATGTAAGGAAGAAAATGAACAGAAAGGAAATCGACTTGAGAGTTTGAAGGAGAAGGAGACAAAAGAGATGCCTTCTGTGCTCCCGACCAGGACTCTGGAACAAGTACAGTCCTGACAGTTTCAGGAGAATCCATTCCAGGCTTTATATAGGAAATATTCCTGCAGAGTGAGACTTTGTTTAGATCCCTAAATCCCTCCTAGGCCAGGGGTTCTCAAACTGGGGGTCATGACCCGTCAAGGGATCGAAAGGTTATTATTGGGGGTGTCACAAGCTGTCAGTCTCTGTGCATGCCAGTAAAGGTGGCATGGCATAGGAGGAGGGGGTCATCACATTTGGGGTAGGGGGGAAATCGTCACAACCTGAAATATTTTCAAAGGGAGTGCCAGCATAAGAAGTTTGAGAACCTCAGCTTTAGGCCAAGCAGAACACAGTCAAAACTACTAGGTCTTAGGGCCTGACCTCGTACTGCATATGCAGACAAATATCAAATGACTTCTATCACAGGTGGTGGGTATAAAAAAGAATCTCCCATCCAAGACAGAGAGCACCAACACCTTGAGACTGCTCTGTGACTGCGACAGCAGCCTCCAGCCTGCTCCATGGCACCTCCAAGGCCAGTGAATGTCAGCAGCACAGATTTCTTTGCAAGACCCCATCCCCACTGAGGAGGATGATCAGCAGCTGTGACACATACCTCTCTGAAGTCAGGATCCCCCATCAGCACTAGCCTGGGAGACTGTAGATCTTTGGCAGGATCTGGTCCTATATTAACTGAAGGTGCCTAAAGAGTTTAGACACAACATGGCTCAATTTGGCTTTTAGTTAATACACCAAAGATCTTTGCTATCTGTATTTAATTTGGCGAGCGTCAAAATATCTGGTTTTTGTTTAACAGCCGGGGGGGGGGGAAGGAAGGGGACTGTTACTTGCATTACAGACCACAGCCTATAAAAGGGTGCTCACTATAGGGAGAGCACATCAGATGGAGACTCCCTGCTTGGGACACTCCACTCCAGCTCCAATATAGGACGTCTCTCCTACTCAGAAGAGTAGGTGAACACCTTGTCTGTTTCTATGGCACATGCCCCTCCTCTTTCCCACCTGCGGCACTGGTGTCTGGCTTTTCATGTTTACCCTTTTTACTGGTTTGCAAAAGGGGAAGGTTGCGCTCAGACTGCGCCCAGCATTAATCAGTGTAAACCTAGTCTCAGGAGCCCCTGAAGCAGAAATTCCATCGGGATCGTCAGGTCAAGGTTTTGGCCATGGCAAGTTGTGGCCAACTCTTGTCTGCAGAGGGATGCAGAGCAATGAGAGGCCAGTGCTACTCCCAGTGGGGGTTGCACTGGCTGGGGATTAAGCGTGGCCAGAGCACTTAGTGGATTCCCTGGCCCTGAAAACCACGTAAGCGGATGCTTTAATTTAAGTACACAAGTCATCCCATTGATTGCAATGGGATTATTTCCATGCTTAAGGCTAAGCATGTGCTGCAAGGGCTTTGCTGGATCAGTGCGCCTTGCAATGGAGCCCTCTGCCCGAGAGAGGGCAGGTAGCAATAGAACAGCCTCTCTTCCCTAAAGGCAAAATCCCCCCCATGAGAATGTCTAGCTATCAGCTGAATTAAATTATAGCTCTCTGTATCAGCTAGAGTGAATCTGGCCTATCCCCTGGTTGTATCCCTAGCAGTCACTGCTGTGCTAACCCTTCCAGTCGAGACAACCTTGTGTCATTAAACCACCACAGACACTCTGTGGGCTTACCAGCAAAGATGCCACGAAGTAGCATCTCTTCTTTCCCGAATCATAGTGCATCAACATCAGGATCTGGTGCACAGGAAAATGTGATGTTTCCTGTTCCTAATTACTATTATTATTTTTAGCATAACACCAAGTCCACGTTTCCCCCTTTCCAGTGTATCATAGTTTCACTTCTTGCCCCAGTAACACATCCCATTTCCAGATCACGTCCTAGTGTGCACCAAGTTATTCTGCCTCCAAACAGAAATCAGCCCCAAAACCAGCTTTCTGAAGTAAGCAGAAAACAGGAGAGAATAAGCGAAAACACACGATAAAAATACAGTATATTCCTAGTAAATCCTTGGCTATTTTAGCTTGCGAATAGCAGCAGCTTCCTAAGAACAACATTACAAGAGGAAATCCAAGAGCTTCTTGTGTCATGGTTGCTAATGGAAACTTACTAAAAGAAACATTTGCCTGGTATATTCTTATCCCAGAGCTTGATTGAGGCTCTAGGTTTTCAAAAATAAATTCACATATAAATGTCTTTTCCCCACTGGGGGAGCCTTTTAATGTAGTGGCTCCTGGTAGACTGCTGGGAGCTGGTTGCACTACAAAGCTGGAGAAACTCTGTGATGCTTCGACTTCGTGTTTAATAAATATCGTATCTGAACAACAGGGACATTCCAGCAAATGGCTGCATTACGGCTACTGCAGGGCAAAGGACACTGGGAAAGCTGGGATTCAGTGGCTGTCCCACTATGCCCTCGCCCCACGTTCAATCAAAGCAGTGAGAGATGATGGGGACCCTGCAACGCTCGGCCCCCAGGTGGCACTCATGGAAACTGGAGAGGACGACACCTACAGTGGCTTATCTTCTGCTGTGGAAATGGTTCCCACAGCAGCCCTGATCGGACTTCACATGGCACCATTCATGCCTCTTCTGCTGTTTTAGCCTGACAAGGGTGCTGCTGCCCCCTTGGTAGCTGCTCTCCCGGTCACCATCCTCTGGTTCTTTTGGGGGCTGTTTTACTGGCTGATGTGGAATGCGACAAAGCACGTGTTCCCTATTTTGGGAAAAATAACGTGCTTACATTTGAATTACGTAACTGGCATCCTGATAGGACAGCAACGGACAGAAGCATTGCCTACTCCTATCTGGCAGTGAGAGGAGAAAGATGCTAGGTTTTGTTCAAACTACTGATCTAGTGGGGCTAAGTAACCAGGAGCTGCTCTCACTACACCTCTCTGTGCAGCCTGTATTTGGGATGAGGCCCAACTACTATACAGCACAGCCAGAACTGCAGGAGTGAGGGGTTCACTACATGTTCTGGGCACTGCATGAGTAATGACAGTGTGTAAAGGCAGGGTGAGTGAACAGGAAATGCTCCACTATGGGGTGAGATGCTTAGAACTTGCTCCAGCTGCTGCTTCTCTGTACCCACAAGGAGCACTGCTATGTGAGTGCTTCTCCTGCATGAAAGGTAACGAACGGCATTTGCAGCACACTTTTCTACACATGCAAATGGAAATGTGCAGGGTTTGAAAGCAAATTCCATTCACACTTCTTCTGTACAATTCTGACCTTTTCAATCAAAAGACATGTACGTACATGTGCAGCAGTGAACTCTAACAGCTCCAGAAACAATACATTATTTACAAACCCAAGGAATCTATGAATATATTTTAAAACACAGATACATCTTTGTAAACTGTGACCAACTTTCTTCACTGAGGTTAACTCAAATCCCTGCTAACTTCTGAACAGATAGTACAAGACCAGGCGTGACTCTTTTGCTTCCTATTCTTTAGAGAAAGGAAGACATTTGTCAAATGAAATTGGAATTCAAGGGGGGTACAATGTATTAGACACTGCAGCAAAGGCTACAAGAGGATATTGGAAACATCTAATCTTTATTTGCCTCCCTTTTCTAAACTGGGCAGTGCATGGGCATAGGATAGTACTCTGAAAATGATGTTGTGTGCAGCTTTATGTTAATTTGCTTCTTTAGGAATACAAATCACTGTGGAATGGAAATACAGTAAAAACCACAGGACATGTGGCTGTAAATGCAATTGTGGGTAATTGCTATTGTTCAATGCCTGGGATTTTATCTGTGTTCTCTACTAGTGATTTTTTTTAAGTGCTTGTGAAAGGTACCAGACTGACAGAGCCCCCCATTCATTGAGAGAAGTCTCACACACTTCCCCATGCTACCCTTACCTGCAGGGGAGCTCTATACACGGGTGAGAAGGGATTTCAGTCTCTACTACCCTGTTCAGTGGCCTACCTCTGTGACCATCAAGCATGAGAGTTGGTGCCTCGTGCAATTACAGCTTTTGTAATATGAACACCTCCTGTCAAGTAGAAACTGGACCAAGAACACACTTATTTCACAGAGGCCACCTGATGGATGGGAGGAACTTTCTGTCATTATCAACTCTGGCCTGGATTCAAACCAGCCAACTGCAAGTGAAAGGATAATATCCCATGATCAGGTCTCCTGATTTCCCCTGAAGAGCAGTGTCCATCCTGCTGCCTGAGCCAATGAATGCCTGAATGACTCTAGACAAGGGAGAGCAATTCCCCTTATAAGTAACCCTTCAGAAGCCCATTTCACAGGAATGATCACAATGGATCAGACCTCAGGTCCATTTAGTCCAGTGTTCAGCACCAAATGCTCCAGGGGAAAGTGCAAGAAACCCTGCAGTGGGCAGTTACAGGATAGCCTTCCTACAGGGAGCTTCCTCCTAAACCACATTAGTTACAGGCTGGCTCATGCCCCGAAGCATGTGGGTTTACATTTCTTCCAAAAACTGGTTTATTTTAATATTTATTATTATAACTCTGTTATCCTTATAAATCTTCAGGCTTAAAGCAAAAAACACTCTCCTGCCAGACGCTTGGCCTGGATTTTGTCGTCTGCGGCATTAAGTTCCACAGGCTAATCATGCATGTGAAAACACATTATCTCCTTTGATCGGTTTTGTATTGGCCATCTTTCAGCTTCACTGAATGTCCCCTTGTTCCAGTATCAGAGGAAAGGTTGAACAGAAGCACCCGATCCACCTTCTCCAGTCACTGTCTATATGGCTGTCACACTACCCTCTTCTCTCCGAAGGCAAGCAAATGCACAGTTCTGCTCATCTTTGAAATTGCTGCTCCAGGGAAGGAAGTGATTGGGGTAAGAGAAGGGACATGAAGTTTATATAAGAGTAAGGGACAAGTGAGCTGAGCTAGACATGTTAGCCAAGAGTGTCTTGAGTGCAAATGAATGTGGTGTCTAGTTTCATTATGAACCAGCAATTCCTGTGCAAGGCTGACAAGAGACTGTCTGCGCCAGCATTTATCTCCTACCCTGAATGTATTCTCACTTATTTTATTTTCCCAGCTGTTATGTTCTTCGAGTCACTCCACTTGCACAGCTACAGAAACAGTTTATTTAGTCCTGACAGCATCTGACCCAACAGACATCTGCAAGGGCCAGGGAAAAGACTTAAGCTGGCACGCGATTAAAATAGACACACTGGCAATATACCTGCTTCACTCAAGGAGGAGCATGACTACAGTATACAGCAAATTAAATTCTCAGATCAAAACACGAGCCGAACCTCTGGCTTCTCTGTAGTCCGTGTGGCTTTTCCTGTGTAATAAAATAACACCTACCACATCTCGAGCTACACTCTCTGTCTTAGTTATTTCCAACCCATCCACCACCTCGGTCTTTAAGCGCCAACATACAGGTTTTCCATACTTTAGCCAGTGAATCCTACACCCCGCCTAGGAGGGCGGTAAATCAGGCAGTGAAGTTCAGGACCCTATCTTGTGGGGTGCATGACACCTTCAGTTCCCACTGACTTCAATAGCAGATAAGTGCACACAGCGTACTTTCCAGCAGTAGGCCTGATGTTACCATATGACCATAACCACAGAGGGAGTCATTGTTATAGGTGGAGTTCAAATTTAGAAAGGTGTGGCTTGAGCATAGCAGGAGTCGTCAAAAACACCAACGAGAGAGAATCCCTATTTTATAACCAATTCCATCATTAGGTTCAGTATGTACACCAATAGCCAAACAAATCTCTCCTCCTGCCTCGATATATTGCCGTGGATTTGCCAATCTATTTCTTCAAACAGCTAGCAACCTTTTGCTGTGTCTGTTGCACCATTAGGTGACTACAAAGAAAGGTTTGCTATAGACTGTAATTTGCAATTATGCATCAAGTAGCTGCAGGACAAAGGGGGCCGCGCAAATGGCAAGGCCACAAATAAACATCTAACAAACAAGCTTCATCAGACAATGAAGAGGGATTATACAGAGCTTGTAAGGAAGCTTCTGTCTTTACATTTGTAAGTGGCTGGTGCTATCCCATAGAAATTATTAATCGGTGATGTTTTCCTGGCAGCAGTTAGGAACTGCATTGCCTCGTGCAGTTATAAAGCAATCTGTTCACATTGGCCGGCTGCCCTTTCAAAGGGCAAATTTATTCAGGTGAATTATTAAACACTGAAGCATCCCTGGGTTCAAATGAACGTGAACGACAAACAAAGAATCACATTTGGAGAGGGGCCTAAACTGGATCACTGTCTGTTCTGGATGTCACAGTAACATCCAAGTGGCATCGCTGCTTGACCAGGAAACACCCTCAGCCCTCAGTTTTTGGGAAATTCAGCTACAAAGCTTGAGATGAAGTTTGCAACTCAGAAGCATCCCTAGACACACAACACAGCCTCTAGACAAGATCTATTTACAGGAAAAAAGAAAGCTGAATGCGAACTACTGTAGAGTAAGAACAACGAGAGTCCTGTAGCACCTTAAAGACTAAAATTTCTGCAGGTATAAGCTTTCGTGGGCTGCAACCCACTTCGTCAGATGCATGAAGTGGAAATCACACATCCAAGGGTAAGAAAACCATGGGGAGGGCAAGTGCTCACTGTAGAGTGTAAGGTTTGCAAATGCAACATGTATTTGTGCATCACCAGTTACATTAATGTTAAAAAAAAAAAAGGAATAAGTTAAGGGTCCAGGGATTGTTATTAGATTAAGGAGCCCCATCACTTCCAAACTGCTGGTTTCAATCAGGCCTCAGTACATAGTGGATACAAGTAATGCCATCTGATGGGTGCTTCGTAGTTCATTTGAAATTAGTTTGTGCTTGCAACCCAGTCTGTTCCCTTCTTTAGAGGACAGCTGTTCGCAGGCATCCTAACATCCCACCAAGTTAGCATCCTCACTGGCAGTCCCTTCAGAGGCCAAGGACTGAATGGACGAATGAATACTCAACTTGTGCAAGGAACTTGCCCTGCTGTTCCCAGCACTATATCTTTCCTTTGGTCAAAGTGAGGGCCTTAGTCTTTTGGACTGTCAATCTGCCACCTTTCACCCACACAAAATTCCCTAGATGCCTTTGTTAAATAAAAGCCAACCAGAAAAACAGCGGTGCCTTCAATATGTGAAGCAAGTACTTTCTCGGCATGCAGTATGAGATGTACTGTGTTATCCAAGCCATTGTAAGCACAGAACATTAGCGAGCTCAGAGGAGTATCTCACTGGGGAGCTTTTAGTGTGAATTCAGCATTTCGTTATGTTACATTCTGCATTATCACCTCTAGCCTCATATAAAATCCTCAGCAGGAGTGAGGGCAGATATGGTCAATATGTTTCCCAGGGAAACCTGTTCTCTCTGCTCTTTAAGAGTCCTTCTATTGTAATGTCAGCTTTTCCCCCACGTGGTAAGTTTTACACAATGGTATCACCGCTTTGTCCTTCTGCAGTACACTCCAGCCAAGGATTTTAAAGTACTTTGCACGTGTGACGACTGTCATGTTGACCTACACCGGAGAGTGGACTGAGCACCTCCAGAGCCAAAATCTTGAGTTTACAGCTTGTGCTGAAGAACCAGATTCTGTAGCAGCTGCTGCATCCGATTCATCCTTTGTGGATTGGGGACATCTAAGCACACGCTGATCAGTGGGTTATATAGACACATCACTGAGGTTAGCCTCACTGTCCCTGGGAAGCATTGCAAAGCCAAGTTTTCAAAGCGGCTTGGACTCTGCTTCGCTTTGTATGCCCAAACACAAGCACCCGTCACAAACAATGGATTTTGAACGCGAGTGATATTCGCACACCGAAATCAGAGCGTTAAGCAGCTACAGTGGAATTAGACCCAACATGCCTGGGCCACTCTTGAGGTTCTGGTCCCGCAAAAGCAAAGGAGTCCACATCTGTACGTGGCCATCTTGAACAAGCAGTTTAAATTGAGCAGCCCTGACTGACATGTTTTACTGTTTCCATCAGTTGGCTCATTGGATTTCCCATTACAGGAGCACCAGTTTAACCAAACCTCAAATCGCATATATAAGGGTATCGATGGTATTGAAACAACGCATCCAATGCATTACTCCAAAGCAGCAAAGCCACGCTCTGCTGGCAGCACTCTAAGCCAATTAAAGGACCTGCCAGAGTAGCTCCAAACAACTTCATAGCCTCTTATCCCAGCATTCTGACATATTGGGAACTCAGACCTGGGGAGGACAACCCGGCTGGGGCCAATGATATACCCTCCCCTTTCTCCCTGCCCACAGGCCCATTTTTAGCTCAGAACTTTTACGCTTTTCAGAAACATTCACTTCCCATCCCCACCAGAATCAGAACTGGCAGTGACAAAAGGCTGCTCACATGTGTTTTCCAGTCCAGTCCACAGACTCGAGCGGTTCAGATCAGCATCCAAACCAAATTCAACCTTCTGAGGTTTACACATCATTGAAGCATTCCTGGTGACCACGGTTATAAGTAGGCAAGAGAAATTTAGGGCCACATCCTTCTCCGGCCAAGCCGTTCTTTAACAGGAAACATTAGAACACTGGTGAGGGTGTTCTCTGCTTTGTGATTCCTCTTGGCAAGGCAGGACTTCATGCAATAGGCGTACAGTGGACCACACGCTGCAGAACCTTGAGAGAGAAACAGCATCACCCGCACCTCATCCCACTAGGCTGCACTGCAAAATGCAGCATGTGTCAGCCAGCTAAGAGCTGGCAATGACCCGTCACCAGCAAGTCAAGCTGCTTGGGGGAGTGGTCAGCTGGCACAGAAGTGGGTCTGCCAACATAGCCGTAAGGCTTCGTCTGCACTGGGGAGCTGCTCCAGTTCCAGCAATCAGTGGCGAACTCCGGCATAGCTACCTCAGGTCAAATTGCTAGGGCAGAAAGGCAAAACCGGGATTTGCACCAGCGCCGCTCAAACACGGCTGCGAACTTCAGTTCGTAGCAATTCATCCCGCCTGCACTCGAGGGCCGTGTTTCCCATCTGGGGTGCCGCGGCACACTCCTGTGCTAGCAGGCGTGCCACGCAATTTTTTGAAGAAGTATTTGAGGAGTTCGGAGTTGGCTCATGAACGTTCATGAGTTCCTTTGGAGCCTATCTGGTGGCGTGCCTCAAAATAATTGAAGGTATCGAGGTGTGCCACGGCAGAGAAACGTTTGGGAAGCACTGCTCTAGAGGTCTGCATCGTGCAGTGGCAGCAGTGGCTGAAACCCTCAAGGTGAGCAAGTTCTGCCTTGGTGTTTAGCAGGAACGGAAGAAAAGAGGCTGGACTCTCTCATTCATGCACTAGGAACACTGCTCAGTACAGAGCAGGGTCTAGCACTTAGCTGTCTGCAACTGCTCTCACACTCCAGGGACACACTTCAGCCAGCGGGGCTCCTCCACTTCACGCTTAGCCTACTGCTTATCTTGCAGAGCGCAGCATTCTGACAGTGCGGGGACAGTGATTTAACGAAGCCGAGAGTCACGGGGCAGCGTCCTCCTATCAGAGGGTGCGCTCACCTCATGATGAAGGCAGAGATAGTCCCATGGGCCACAGCAAAGAGAATCTGCAAGGGAGCCCCCACATGCCTAAGCCAAAAGAACCTGTGTGGCTGCTTGTGGCCTTCCTTTATTTTTAGTCTTAAAATCACAACAACGGCAATAGAGCAACACATGGATTTTAAACTCTCCAGCATAGCTTCCGAGAATACCCACCAGGGAGATGTCACCGATGGCAGTCTGTTAGTAGGGGAAGGTGTCAGTAAAAAATTATCCTTTTTCGATGAAATGCCAAGCCCCCTAACCAGATCTACTGTGCAATTTTACCTGGAATTTTACCTGACTTTACTAAGTCAATGAGGTGGCTCTATCTATCCATGTATTTACATGGCCCCCACATCATCGTAACAATTTCCTTTCACCCCCACCCAACTAAAAGCTATTTTAAGAGGCTCATTTTTAAAGGCTCCTCAACTCAGCCAACCATTTTGAACCTGCAATTTACAGCAGAGCAATTCTGCAGGTGCAATTTATGCCATTAAGCTTCTAATACTTGATTTGCAGGCACAATCAGGGAGCTAAATGTCTAAATGCTGTGAACGACACCTGTACAATTGGAACGGTTTTTAACAGCGCTTAGCTCAATCAGACTTAGATTTTTCTAATGCATCACATGCCATCCAGCAACTTCACAGAGGACATTACTTTTTTAGTTTGTTTTGTTTTGCACAGCTGCCCTCTAACTGTCCCATCTTCCTCACACGAGCACTTACAGTGACAATGCCCATGTCAAACATACAGTGTCTATCTTTTTTTTATCTGAGTCCATGACATCTGATGCTACAGAGGGTTTTACTACAGCTCATATTACGAGCCAGGGCCAATAAACCTGTTGAATAAAAATGTATGAGTGTCACAGTTAACTTCATGAATAGCTGTGCTAAAACTGGACCACCCACACAAAGCAGACAGATCCTGGGGAAGAGGTCGGACTTGGGATTAGGGATGAAGAAAGGCAAGGACTTTCTTTGAACACATTTCACACCTTCATCCAGAAAAAAAGAAAACCACAACAATTAAATGGGGACTCAATCCTGATGCGTCCACTCAGTCTCAACTTCCAGTGAAATCAAGCTTCATGGGACTTTTGCCATCCAATAAGGACTTCAGATGGGCGCAGGACATGTCTACACTGCAAAGAAAAAAGCCATGGCACAGTCTGAGCCTGGTTTAATTGACTTGGTGTGGGCGTCAGGCTAACCGCAGCACTGCACACTTCCTGTTCGGGCAGGAACCTGGTCTCCAAGACCCCACCCACTGGGATTCAGAGCTCAAGCTCCAGACCAAGCAGGAATGTCTACACTGCTATTTTTAGCTCCACAGCCCAAGTCAATTGATCCGGGCTACAAGACTCTGCACACATTTCTCTTTGCTGTGTAGACACACGCCCAGAGACTACACAGTCAAATACAACTTGTAATCTGCTGTTATTTGTAGGACCGTAACGGCCAGCAGCCCTGACCAAGATTGGAGTGCCAGGCCCTGTGTATACAGCCAGATGCTGCCCAGTCTCCAAGAACTGACTATCCAAATAGACAAAGAGGCAGGGACAGAGAGGGGAAGTGCCTTGCCCTGGGTCACGCAGCAGGCCAGTGGCCACACTGGGAATAGCCCTTTTCTTCTGAGCCCACTACAGTACCCGAACTATGCTGCTTGTCATGTAACTCGACACCAACCCTTTTCTATTAGTGTTGCATTACAGCCATCCATTTAAACGGCATCTTTCATCTCCACACAGATTGATGAAGAATTATTAATACAACTGCTGATTTGTCTCAGGCAAGTCTTTTGCAGGATGATCAGATTAATATTAGTGCTATCAGTTAACATTGTTGGACCTCAAGAGAACAAATGAGAGCTGCCACAGCTCAGAGTAACCCTCAACTGAGAGGTGAAATGAGAAGGAACAGGTATGTAAAATAAAAGCTGACTCTGCAAGGAAAAAAAGTGTTGGATGAAAAGGCAGAGAGAGAAAAGATGGGAAGAAAGAAGTGATTACAGCAAGCTAAACATTTTCATTCAAAATACTTAATTTTTGATGATGAAAAACAGCTCCCCCTTTCCCCAAAAAACCTGACATTTCCATGCAAAGTGTACATTTCTGATTAAATGTTTCAAGTTTTCATAAACAAGCCAAAAGCTTTTTGGTTTCAGTTGCCACAGATGGAAACAATTTAGATGGAAACCAAAACATTTTCCTCCTTTTGGCAGCTAAAAACGGGGGGAAAAATTGCATCCTTACTCTCCCGCATTCCGTTTCCATCTGAAAATTTTCAGTTCCCTACAACAAAAATCTTTTTGGTCCCATGAAAATCTGAAAACTTTTGAAGAAAATTTTCAACCAAAACAAAAGATTTTTCATTTAAATTTTTCACTAGAACAAAGACCATTTCACAACCAGGTGCAGTCAGTAAGTAATGACAACAACAGAGAGGGACGGACATTAGACATAATATATTATAATAATACCAGCTAAATCTTATTATAGCACTTTTCATCCACAGATCTCAAAGCAGTTTACAAAGAAGGCCAGTATCATTATCCCCATTTTACAGATGGGTAAAGTGAGGCAGAGAGAGGGGAAAGGACTTACCCAAGGTCACCCAGCAGCGAAACTGGGAATAAAACCCAGGTCCTCCTGAGTCCTAAATAAGTGTTCCATGCATGAGGCCCACTGCCTCCCACTCTGCTTGCGATTGTAACCGTAAATGTAGATGCTGATTCCATTTTGGTGTGAATTGTCACATGCTGCTTGTGAGGTATTTCTAAACTGCAGTTAATAAACCAAGGGCAATTGGCCAATCAGCACAGCCATAGATCCTGTGGAGTATTGGTTTGTTATAACAACCCTTCTCACCTTAATAGCTCATGCCCTGCATCCAGTCATTACACATGAGTAACTGCAAACCCAGCAACAATAACTCTAACGAACGCAAGCAAGCAAGACAGAGCTCATTTCCTTTGGGGTTGAACCGTGACTGCTCTCTAATTACACTGGAAATACAATGGCTCCTCACTATCATAGGCAGAATATTTTACTATTGGTCTCTCTCTCTCTCTCTTTCATACACACTTCACTTATGTACAGTACTCCAAATCAATGCAGTTTTGTTAGTCTCCTCTCATAGCAAGGACAAAGCACACCTGATTATGAGCTTCAGAAAGTGAGAATGGGTGGGGTGAATGAGAGTAAAGGTGGGGGAAAATCCCTCCTCAACTGCTACAACAATGCATCTTTTAAGTTAATACTGCAAGTTGGAAACCAGTGTTATAGGTTAACAACATTGGCAAGGCTGCGGAGAAGGACGTTCACTTTTAAATGCACTGCTCTGGCCAACAACATTGAATTAATTTTTGAAATCCTCAGCTATCTTTGTCTGAAAAAGGGGCACGCTTTTTAATTATCATGTGTGTACAAAATCCACGTGCGTGTACGTACCTGTGTGCGCCAAGGACTGCTGCACCTCGTACTGAAATGCAGCCATTTCTAATGTAGAACACATCCGCAGCACACAGCAACAATACACAATAGTTTAGAGCATGAGCGAAAGAACACCATATCCGATTGAAAAGAACAGGGGAATTTTAGATCAGCAAAACTGTCACTCAAATTGGAATATGCACAGGACATCCCTGTGACTCCCCCCCAAAAAAGTGCCCTGGTATCGTCAGTGACTACTAGCTGTCAATGCAATGGGACAATCATGTTTTACATTTCACAGAAAGACACCATATTCAGCATCACAGAGCTCCTGATTACATGACACTAGCACGGTCTTCCACAAATTCTTGTGGTCCTTTTTATTCTCTTGAATAGGTGAATCTGACCAGTGTTTCTGATCTAGATGCAAAGATAAATAACACAAACAAAAGTCTCTTCTTCAATAAAACAAAATTTTTACAGTTTGTTTAGAATCTTTGACAAAGTTCCAATTTTACAAAATAAAATTGTAATGTTTTGGACATTTGCTCAAAAAATAGGACAATATTTAGTAAAAACAGGCTAATTTTCCCTTGTTTGTTTACACCCTCCCTCGAAGTTAAAATCAGCCTGTCTTTAAAATGGGCACAAAGCAAATTTGTTCGTATTTGCAGAAGTTTTTATAAAACCCTAAATGTCTGAGTTGCAGAGTGACAGCAATACAGGCAACTCTTTCCTTTCTGAACTATTCATGCCCTGTATTTATAATACACAGTGCTGTAGATGTCTGCTTGGCAATTGCTTACATCCTGCTTATTGAGAATGAAACGTTTGCTCTTGCATGAAGCATCTAAACAATACAAATATTCCATTTCCCACTGTAAAAGACTTGGATGAAATACCGAAGTTTGAGGAAGATACTTGAGAGTAGACAGGCCGGGTATTTTAAAGTGGACATAAATAGCATTAGGGCTTCCGATGGAATGTTAAGTAACTACTTCTCCAATTTCTGTGGGGTAGGGTCTCTCTCTCTCTTCTTCAATAAGGTAATAAATAAATTAAGTGAATATAGCATTGGTGAGCAGGGCTGGATTGACAGCCCTGCAGAAGGAGGTCCTAGATTTACTCATGGAACCAGTACAAGAATTTGTGGAAGACATGCTAGTGTCATGTAATCAGTTCATGCATCAGACCTCCTCTATCTGCCCCCAAACCCTGAGCTGTAAAGAACAGCCTAGAAAGGAAGCACACAGTGTAGTTGTAGCCAAGTCTTTCCCAGAACATTAGAGAGACAAGGTGGATAAGGCACTGTCTTTTATTGGACCAGCTTGTGTTGGTGAGAGACAAGTTTTCAAGCCACACAGAAGGGGTTACTGAGTTACAGATTGTTGTAATAAGACATCCTCTGCCACTAACTCCCTCTTTTTGTCCTATGACTGTAGGGGTATTACCAGGCCACTCTACCTTGAATGGTCCCTTAGGATGTGTGCTAACTATGTCAAACAATCTGGCCCACCTTGCATTTACCTTTCCCAGACCTGAAGAGGAGCTCTGTGTGGCTTGAAAACTTGTCTCTCCTACCAACAGAAGCTGGTCCAACAAAAAATATTACCTCACCCACCTTGTCTCTTTAGAGAGGAAGTAGGCAGCTCAATATTCATGCCATTAGACCTCTTTGCAGCATCTTCCTGCAGAGGCACCTGTATTAGAAAATGGATTGAGATTCATGTCAGTTCCTATGGGCCATGGAACAGTCTGAACACAACACTTTTGTTTACTGGTGACTGGGTCAATTTCAACCAGTGACCTCAGTCTGTAAGAGTCCGTATTCATTTGCTGACCTCTAAGCCAGTTTGCTAACCCTTGTACATGTCAAAGTGTCATTAGGAATTGATACTGGTTGGGAAGATACGAAAGAATATCTTCAACAGCCTTATGTTTCCCAACCTAAAACAAACAGTCTTTTTAATCCCATTTCAGCACATATTGTGCTTGAAATAATTAACTGGCTTTGCAGTTGAACAACAGTAGGATCAACTTAGACATAGGCCACCTCTCCCTACCCCCGAACATTAACTTAGGTACATTATTTGAATGCACAACCTGCTTTTTAATCATTACTGCTTAAATTGGCACTGTTCTATACAGCTCTGTCTTAATCCTCAGAATAGCATCAGGGTGTAGAATGATGGGAGAACACACAAAAAATGGCACGCGGGGGGGATGATAAAAATACCTCGTAGTTTATTTTTTATTCTCTTGTGCTGAAGTCATGATATCAAGAGCCCTCATGGCGCAAAAGGAACACAATCCTGCCAAGTGCTAGGCACCCTCAAGTCCCATGGAGGTCAACTGGAGTTGCACGTGCTCCGCTGGCTGGGAAGACAACGGTGGGATGGTTTGCCCTGAAATGTCATAGAGTGCAGCGGGGGCTATGCAGTCTGCTGTCCCAAATAAAGGGGTCAATTGCAAAGCAGGCTGCTCTATTCCACCATCTGGGTACGGGCAGTGTAAGGCATAGGACGGATATGCAGTGGCCTGGGGTGCCATGTCTCTGGAAGAAGCTCTGCTGCAGCAAGTACCCAAAAGAGTGCAGTGCCCATTCCTTTAACAAGCATGAGCTACTGGAAGAAGCTAGCTGGCCAGGAGACAAGCTCCATGTGCTAACAAGGTGAAGGAGAGGACAGATAGATCCAGAGGGCGAAGGAAAGAGATGAAGAGCTGATTCAGGTGTGGGAGATGGAAAGGTGTTACTTCTGCAGGTGGGAGCAGAAGGCAGAGAGAAAAAGTAAGCTGTGGATCCACCATCTTACCTAGTGTATCAGTACCAGGACCAGTGCTTCCTCTGGACATAAGGTTCTTTGTACATGGCATGCACACAGACAAACTCCAACCAGGAGGGCTAGAGAAGCAGTGTCGGTAGAGCGCAGACATACTCCAGGAGCAGATGACGAGGAAGCAGGAGTGAGGGGGAATTAGAAGAACCACCACTGAGGTTACCAAGTCAAATCTGTGACTAGTCTTCCGCACAGACAATGCATGCCCGGGTTCGTGCTCACTTTGCTGGTAGGAATACAAGGTACCTACATGGCTACGTTTGCAGCTTTGGAGCCTATTTAATGCTGCCCACGTTTTCTCATGGATCTGCTGAGTCAACTCTCAGGAGGTGGGAGAAGGCACATGTGCAGACACTTTGCAAACTGCTGGTGACAGGGAAACATGAGCCCAGGTCAAGCCTCAGGTCAACGCCCACCATCACAAACACTCCCTGGAAAGCTATCAGCTGAACAGGATTCAAGGGCGGGACTCCTTATTCTCTGTCTATACAGGACAGTGAAGTGTGGTTTCCTGTTATGCGTCGTTTCAGGTTACTCCCTTCTCTTCCTCCTCTTGTTCCTGACCCCATCCATCTGGCTTTGGGATAGCAGGACTTCCTCTTCTGCTATTACCAAAGCCTTCCTTAAGATAGCCACTGTTACTGCTTTTCAGTGGAACCCTCCCCACAGCCCTTTGCCAACGGGTAGTCTCAAACAGACTGCAATGCCGGCACACACAGCCGCCAACTGCCATGAGGTTTTACGTGCCTCCCGTGTCATGCTCAGAGCTTAGACTGTTCAGTGCTGGAAGAGAATGGTGCTCATCAAGGAATCTAACTGGGTTAAATTTTGAATCCGTCCAAATGTTGTGGGTTCAAAAGTTCACTCTCAGAGCTACTCCTGGCTCTGCCTCAGCCTGCTATGTTACTGTGGACAATTCCCTCCCTCCCGTGTCTCAGGTTTGCTGTCTGTAAAATAGGCACTCATCAATATCCTTTTTTTTTGTAAAGCATTTTGACTGCAGAGGAAGCAGTGCATAAAAGCCAGGTACGATCATCATCAGATCCATGTTCTGCTGAAGAGAGATGGGAAAAAAGGGCAAAAAGAAAATAAGTCCAGGGCTGGAAGGAAAGGAGAGCAGGCAGAGTGAAGAAACAAGGGTCAGCCTGAAGCAACAAGAGAAAAAAATTTGTAATCAACAGTACAGAACAGTATACAGGGCACCCATTATACAGGTTGGCTTGGGGGTATTGGGCGTCTTCATCCCCAAGCCAAAGCACAGGCTTCCTTTCTTGTTTATGTCTACACTGCAATTAAAAACCTGCAGCTGGCCCATGCCAGCTGACTCGGGCTTGCAGGGGTTTAGGCTACAGATACACTATAGCTTAGGTGGGTATCAGTTATGTCACTCAGGTGTGAATAAGCCACCCCCTGAATGATGTAAGTTACACTGACCTAAGTGCTGGGGAGGAAAGTGCTATGTCGGTGGGAGAGCGTCTCCTGCCAACATAGCTGCTGCGGCTTGCAGGGACTGGAGTAATCAAGCTGACGGGAGAGCTCTCTCTCTCTCTCTCTCTCTGAGTGTCTGCATTAGTATGCTGCAGCATGCTGCTGTAAGCTCTGAGGCATAGCCATAGCCTTAGAGTAGGGCTGTTTAAATGCAATGTAGACTTCCAGGGTCAGGCTGCAGCCCCAGCTCTAGAACCCTCCCCGCTCACATGGGCCTACAGCACAGGTTCCAGCCCAAGAGCAGAAGTTTACACTGTAATTCAAGAGCCCCTTAAGCCCGAGCCCTGTGAACCAAGTCAGCTGGCACACGCCAGTTGCAGGTGTCTAATGACAGGGTAGACATGCCCCTGGAAACCTGAATTTTCAAAAAACGATTCTGGTTTTTTAAAGACCAAGAGAAACTATGACAATTTGAACTAGATTTATAAACCTCAGTCCCCTCCCTCCCCAGTGTATGGTGTTTATGAAGTCTTCAATCCAGGATCTTTTCCCTGCCCTAAGCCCTGTTCCAGTCTCACCTCCTTCACAACTCTGCACTATGAAATCCTCTTTTGCACGACATGGGTTATAACAATCATATTGACTGACCACAGCTGCCCTGGTTCAACCAGCCAAGGGAATTCTGTAACACATTTAGCTATCAGCCAGCCTTATCCACTCTCTACACAGCAAAGGCTACGGGTGTGAAATGAAAGGAACCTCAAGATAAAAAACCCACACAGAGCGACATTCATGCACAAGCCTCAATGACAATTCAGCACAAATTATTATTATTTATATAGCACCAACTGGATGTAGCACTTTAAAAAGAAAAGGGCTCAACTCTCAATTTAAGCATCATCAAGAGATAATTGAAGTTCTGGGGTTGACATGGTTACATGCCTATCACTCAAAAAACTGAGCAAGCAGCAATCGTGATCCATCTGTCAACGTGCCCTTTGCTGTCACAGAATCCTCATTAAGTGAGATTACTACATTCTGATGGCTGAGGCATTAGAATTCAAGGCATTTTGCCACATGAGGAGTTAGAGTGCTCCTTGGAGCAGCTTACGTTACAGATCTGGTATGCACATGAAGTCCTAATTAGCAAAAAACACCCACAACTCAGGTTTCCTCTCTTCCCTGCCAGGATACCAGGCACCTGTGTTACCCAGAAACATTTGGGCTTAGAGACGAAGAATGAGTGCAAGTCAGTTCTGGCGTGTTTAGAAGGAGTGATTTGTGAGACAGTTCATGCATCTACAGATGAGTGTATGAATTCAGGAGCATATGGTGTGTCTTTGGAGGATCTCTTTCCTTCCTCCATTTGGATTTGCAATAGCATCGTGCCCAAAAGAACCGCCTGTGGCATTTTGTCTCATCAGTTAAAAGGTGTTTTTTAATAAGAAATTAGCTTGATTATTTGATGAATGGTAAGAACTAACGAAGGACATCATATTATTTTTATTCCTCTACATTAACCAAGTATTAAATTAATTTCGTGCTCATTTAAATGCAGGACTAACCACCCCAAAAACTGAAATCCTTCCTTTAACCACTGGACAGCATGGGCTGAGTAGCCTTTCTCCCCACATCACCCCCAACACTAAATGGAGGGCACACCTCTGGGGGATAAGAGGGTATTTCTGTCTCGAAGGCCTTTTCACTCTTTAGAAGAGGACGGAAGAAGTAACAAGTTTAAGAACCAGGACGAGGAGATGCAAGATCTTCTCCTGCCTCTGCTGCAAGCTTCCTGTGCAACCTTGGTCAAGTCACTTTAACACTATGCCTCAATCTTCCCCATTTGTAAGGTGTGGACAATGAAAGTTATCACTTGAGGGCTCTCCCTTACTTTCAGCAAGCAGCTGCGTACTGTGTGTGCTGTCCTTTTAATCCAATACAAATACCCGCAGGGTAAATCACTACTCAACGTAAGTTGGAATGGCAGGACTTAGCGTTTTTAAATCCTTGGACTGGTGGTGCTATAGAGGTGCAAAGTTACCCCACACACCAAGAAATGGCCCAAAACCACCCATCTGTTGCATGTCGGACACTGATCAGTCGTTGGATGGGAATAACTTTCAGAGCAGCAAAGAATGAGAAGATCTCTCTTACCCAAAGCAATGTTTGGCTGGTGATAAAAGACTTCTTCATTCCCACCAGTAATCTCTCAAAGCACGAAAGGGCTGCGACATCTAAATGGTGTGTTTTCAGATAGCCTGCCTGTTTTGCTATAGAAAGCAATACTACTACTGTTACTAATTGCAATTAATATATGAGAGGCCTTCTGGAGACCAGCTCTTCCATCACGTTACCAGTCAATAATCTGCAAAGCTTCTCATCCAGCAAGAGGAATGAAGATTAAATATTTGCTTTGGAGGGTGCCATTTTCCACCAGAATGTTTTATTGGAGGTGCTCAGTGTCTAACGGTGAGTTAAGGATCTCCTCCTTGGAGCAGAATAAATAAATAGAAATAACTGCTGTAGAGGGGGGCCCAACAGATACCCAGTGCCGCTCTGGGCACAACTGATTGATACTACTAATTAGCAACATCTGTAAAGTCCAGGCCTTCTGTTCCTGACATGTGTCACACACATCGGGTTAGAAGAACTCTGCCTTTCCAAGAGGAGAGCAGCTGGTGGAGTGAACACAAGCCAGGCATGACATATAATTTGCTCTTGTACCCATGATGCTAGAGGAATTCATTCTCAGAATACAAACTTTATTAGCTGAGGAGCCACGCACCACTAACTCGAGGTGTGTTGTAAGGATTTCTAAGTGGAGCCATTGAGTTCTAGCCTGCACATCCTAACCATAAGGAAACACACTTAGATTTTCACAGTCCTTCTCCCTTCAACACAAGCACAAAAGCGCCGGACGTTAGTGGCTGAAAGTCAAATGCGTCTTTTCATCAACTAACCCCCAATGGGTTGCTGAGTTAAGTCGGTGCAGTGGCTGTGAACCCTTTCTGCTGTTCCTGGGGCCATATTTATGTCAATAACGTTGATGGTTTCTTATCAATGAGCTAGCTTGTGCTACACATGATTCTGAGATCACGTTCCGTGTGTTCTCGAGCTAACACCGTAAGTGCGGAATACCATCTCTCCACTCCCTTTCAGCTGAATTTTGAGGCCATTGCTGGCCTGTACTGTAGTATCCCTAATACAAGTGAAGGTGGCTGTCTCTCTTACTGTGGCCTGGCACTTCTTTGCCTTGATTTAATTCCCATAAGCTATGTGAACAGATTCATTCATTCACTCTCCATGTTGCACCAAGCCAAACCTATGGCGTGCACTTGAAAGCTGACGCAGGCTTCACCAGCCCTACCCACTTACCAGTGTTTATTTGGATTCTGCAAACAAAGCCACTGCTAGCTGTAAGCCAAACACAGCCACTCAGAGTTAGGACCATTTTGCAAGCCAATTAGCATTTAACAAAGCAAATATGTTCGTGCAAGGGCAGCATGACCTTCACTCAAGAAACCTTACAAAATGTCCCATAAGGAAGGGGGGGAAAAACCAAGTAACTGAGAAACATGCACACTCTTACCTGTCTGTAGCAAGCCAGCCCCACTGTCTTTAACTCCAAAATGCTGCTGGATGTCTAGCAATACACCTGCAGAGAAAATGGAAAGAAACTCAGTGCCTTTGTCCTGCAGAAGGCACAGCAGAGATATGTGGCTTTGAGGCAGCACCAACGCCTGGAAAGCCCGCAGCAAGTCACGACACAACAATATTCGAAACCTGTGCAGTGTCATCTTTCCTGTGCACGTGTGATACTTCTGGGGCAATCAGGAGGCAATTAAATTACCAACAACGGTCAGCAGGTAACAGAGTGCAAAATACTCGCAATGAAATCTAAATGCATGAGAAGCTTGCCTAGTCCTGTTCTTATTCATTATCTGTGTTGCAGTAGCACCAAGAGAGATCAGATTCCCACTGCAGTAGGTGTTGTGCAGACACACAGAAAAGACAAAGGGTGAGAAGCATGGAAGTGACATGACTTGCTTAAGGTTATGTAAGAGGTCAATGGTAGAGTCAGCATTAAAATCCCTGTTTCCTGATTACCAGCCTTGCGTGCTATCCAGTGGACCACACGAGTTCCCAAAACTCAGACCAAGTTCTTCAAATATTTCACCACAGCTTTCACTTTTCATGCAAACCAGGGACTAGTTTCAAGTGAGATTCTGTTGGGAGGTAGTGCAACCCTGTGTATAGGGCTGGTACCAGGCAACCCAAGTCCCCTCTCTGAGCCTCGTTGTTCACAGTTATCCAGCTCTGATGAATTCTTATTTTGGGGGAAAGAAATAAAATCGGTGGTTTAGTAAAAGCGGAAGAAGTGACTAGACATTATTTTAAAACAACGGAACAAAACACACCAACACCCACTGTCTAAAACTAGAGTGTTACATGTATATTTGGTATGAAGTATCTACCTTATCCATCTAGATTCTCACACTGCACCTAGCACAGGGGTATAAAGGTCTCATAGATGCAGCAAAGTGCACATGTGGATGATGTTGAATTAACTGTCCAGCCACGCTCTGCAAGCCATAACTCAAGGGAGGCTGAGTTGCAACACCATCTTTTACAGTTACTTATGGGATGAGCAAATACCTCCAAAGGTTCAGAGATTCCATATGGTCAGATAAGAATCTAAAGGCTTGGGTGCCTGTCCAAAGTTGAAGCGAAGTTACTCCAACTTATGAACTAGAACATGCACACTCACTTGCTTTCTCAATTTCTAGCACTTCCTTGTTTTTGCCAGGTAACAAAAAGCACATAAATAGCTTAACTTGTGGAATTGCTGCTTGTAGCTTCTACCAAAACCAGGCAACAACATGGAAATCCTCTCTTTAAAAAACTAGAATGTCTTCCCACGAGAAGCAACTAACAGAGTTAACTGGATCTCTCTGGCCGTAAAGCATCTTATCTTTCAGAACAGCAGGAGTCATGCCAAACAACAAGAACAAAGACAGATGAATAGTGACAAGTATCTGTGATGGTACCAGGGAAACAATTATGGATTAAAAAAATTTTTTTTAATGGGAACCAAGAGGAGGAAAGAAACCTATTTGTGTGTCGCAGCTGGGTCACCTAAGAATGCCGCTTTTACTCCAGAAAACAACTTTAAAATTGCTTTTAGAATGACTCTGATCTCTGCCCATCAACAATAATTTAGTCTCATAGCCCCCACAACAAGTTCCTTTCTTTAATTCTCTGAATGACACAGAGCTTTATTACATCTACCTTGAGGTAGCATCTCCCTTTATTTCTGTTATTCTACCCTGGCCTCCAATTGCTTTGAAAGCATTACTGTGTTCGAAAATTTCAGGGTGTATACATTTCTATCAGACCCTCCTGAGCTTCTGTGCGTGACAATTCTTCACTCATCTTCTCTAGGCTCAGCCCATGCCTGTGCTTCCACCATCGTTCGCTGCCTGATTTTTTTTCTCTGTTAACAACTGGAGTATAGTCATCTAGGCAGAATCTGGGTCTTCAGCTCAATATGCAGTGACTCCTTCTCTTTGTTCAATCTCGGGTATTGGACAAATTGTGGCTTTCATGTAAGTGGGGGCTCGTCTGGGAACAGACAAGTTAAATGCATTCAGGATGGTCCGACTAGAATTTCATCTTTACAAAAATTACCTTTTTCTTGAGGATGTTGATGGGGTTAAGCTATTATCCCATGTTCCCTATTAGCTGAGAAACACCACCTCTACTTATCTACCCCAGAGTTTATCACCACCACTCAATTCGCCTCAGCCATCACAATAGGAATTGAACCTCTGCCTGTCTATACTTAGCTCTTACTCTCTGCAGCCCAGTTTCACACAGATACTCCAACAGAGGATACAAAACAAGTCAAGGTCACCAAAAGTTCTGAACTCCCTATAGCCTGATGAAGGCGATGGACATTGCTCCAGGAAGGAACACATCCAGTGCCAGGCTGGTTGTATGAGCAGGCATAAGGTCAGGCGGAGAAAAAGACATGTGCTTATCTGCACACCATGGGCAATTGCTCCCAGATAGGAAGATCATTGCCCTGGTGTAAGCCCTGTTGCTCACCGGCCCCACTGTGTTGTGTGATCTCTCTCTATTTTGCAAACCGAGGGCCAAGTTGCACCCTAAATTACACATATCCGGCTCCCATTGAAATCCTGATAAACTGGAATTTTAATGCTTAAATTAATCCCCTCAGACAGACGGACTATTAGCATTATCTGTAAATCTCAGAGAGATAAATAGCCCAGGCTGTGCCGTGCCAAGCCAGTGACAGTATGATTGCACTGCTAACCGCGAAGCTCTCAAATTTTGTCTGAAGTTGATGGAAGGATTTTCAGAGTGGCTGAAGCTGGTTTCTAATGGGCACCGCCTGATTTCTCCTCCCACATGCAGCTAGAAGTCTGCATTCTGAAGTCTCTCTCTCATGGTAAAGCCCTATGGGTCATCAGCAAGCAGGATATACCTTCTGAGCTAAGAATCTGTAAAGGAAGCAAAAGCTAATAGGCTGGTCACTATATAAAAGGCTTTTATATCACAAGTGGCACAGCCTATTGACTTAGAAGAGGACTCCAAAGGGATACTTAGGGCAATGTATTTTCGTTTAACTCCATGTATTTTTAAAATTCCTAAGAGATGCATTAAAAATACCAAACATTACTGGGGGGAGGAGAACATGATGCTAGAAAAAATGGTACCTCAGAAAGTAAAGAGGTTTCAATTTCCATTGGAAATCTAAACAGGAGGAAGAAGGGATTATAATGAAGCTTGCCTATTAAAAAGGTCATTAGTCAAAAGGTCTAGTCATTATAAAGAAATCATCTTTGTATAGACAATGGGTTTACATTTATAAAATGCTTTCCGTTCTGAGGGATCCCAAAGCACTTTAGAAGCTGGAAGCGAAGAAACCATCAGCTACTCACAATTATCACAACTAAAATGCAGCCACCTCTGAGAAGGACAGAGACTGTAAGACAGAACAGTTGTGACCAAAAACCAAAGAGAAATGCCTCTCCATCCCAGTAAAACAGATCAGCAGGATTCACTGGTTACATAGAAAAGTATTGGTTTAATCAGAGAGTGATTTTAACCCTTTAAAAGATTCTGGCAATGGTAGAGCAAGAGCCAAAAGGGGGAGAAAGAGAATTTATTTTCATTTTCTGTTCTCTCCATTTGTAATCACTCAAGCTCTTCTGATAAACCTGTGTGCTGACCAGCAACTACATCAGGGTGGGGTTTGAATGGATACTGACGTTCCAGTCACTGTTAAACTTGAATATAAAGAAAAAATCTAGGATTGCTCTAAATGCTTTTTGATTCTCAAGCAAGGGGATTTGTTTGCTCCACAGGGTGTATTTTTTTGGAAGGGGTGGGGAGTGAGGAGGGCCCTCCATTAGTCAGTGAAATACGACAATCTAACCACACTCATCAGGTCCCGGGTGGGTTGGGGGAAATAGTCTCATGTGGTTTACGGAGAGCTGCATGCTTAATTGGCATGAACTTCCTACTGCACGTTAAGTCCATTTTGTAATCCCTTTGGAGCACAGATGTTTTGATATAGGATTTGGAATAGTAAATTGGAGGCAGCAGAGAGCCTATGATGTAACACATGCAAAGAATGATAGGAGTTTCTCTCTAGTGGAAAAGAGAGCGTGCTTCCTCAGTGCGTTCCTATTGTGCTGGGAAAACACTTCTCCTTTCCTTACTGTGCTCAGCTATGTTTATTTCTATCTGCATACATGTAAGTGATCTTCACCAAGATCTTGAATAACATTCCAGGACATGATGGAGAGAGCGTAGATTAAAAAAAAAAACAACACATGTAAAAACAGCAGCAGCAACCGTGACTTTGTCCCTTTCCTACGTCGTTCTCAGTGCTGCGCTTCTGGACAGCGACAAGGCAGCGATAATCTGGAGCCCACCGCAGGGCCACGGGAAACAATCATGTTGTTCCTTGAGCTGTGCATACATGCCTCCCACTGGAGCACTCCGCCTGATGCAGCTGAGGAAAGGAAGCAGCCGCCAGTGGCAGACAAAGGCTTTTCTAATTAGGAAGTTCATCTCTGTGTCTCAGGAGGAGCTGGGAACAACAGTGATTAGCTGGCAGGTAGGCAACACCCTTCATGAGAAATGGCCTCTTGCCATGGATTATTACTGTAGGGGATGTGTTTACGACACTCATATACAGATTACTATAATTATAGCGTGTTATTTGTCAAGCACCATCGCTGTGCCCAGCCCTGAACAAATACACAGGAAACATGGTGCCGCCCTGCCTCAAATAGCTTATCTACTGAAGCAGACACTTAAGTGCTCACAGTGTGCTTGGCGCTGCGCAAAACAGAGGCCGACACAGAGAAGACAGGATGCTTTACAAAGCCCAGAAAAGGAAATGAGTAGGAATGCGTATTCTGGTTCTCATCATTCGGTCAGTTATATTTATCTGGCGTGTTCGACTGGCCCCATCGCCATGATAGCCGAGCACTTAACAAGAAGTTTCAAGTGGACGTCAGGGCTTTGTAGGCATCATGGAAAAAGAGAGCCTTGAAGGAGGGATCTGAAAGAGGAAAGGGAGAACTGGAATGAGCATTTCACACATAGGGAGCAGTGCAGAAGAATGCAAGGTAAAGCAAATGAATGGAGCATTGAGGCTGACATCATATGCCTCTGAAATCTCAAGGTGTGACACCTGACACAAGATCCAGATTCCACCTTAGCAGATGGCTGCCTCTCTCTTTAAAACAGCTGAACCCCAAACCCTGAATCTGAAAGGCCCTAACTGACGCACTTGGACACCATGTCCAGTTTTTGCAGCATGAGCCCATCTCCGACTTTAAGGAAGGACTCGGGTTAGCTGGAAGCTGTTCCGGTGGCACGTAACTCCCCACTGCTAGGTTGCAAACTCTGAAGCTGGTGGTGCTGGCCACCACTGGAAACCAGTTGCTGGACTAGATGGCATGACCATTATAGCAATTCCTGTGCTCCAAGGATTTGAACTAAGGCAGGAAGGTCATTTGATGGGGGGTAAAGAGGCTGGTGCAAACAGAAGGTGGATGTGCTTCTTTCCGAAGCCAGGGCCCAGTTGTAAGGTCACTTATCCCATCCCTTGGCTTACACGGTCGCACATAGAACACCGTGATCCTGATCAAATGCATCAACTGGCTCTATCCAAACTGGCCAGCATGCTCCGTATTTTTCAAGTGACTCAGATCTGGGCTCGTCACCTGACCAACGCTCTATAACTAAACAGGAGCTGCTCCTGTACATCAAGAGACCATGAAGTCACAATTTCCAAAGCCAAAAGGCATTATGGTTTCCCAAACGAGAGCCCCTTCTATTAAGGACTAGGAGTAATGAAATCAGGGTTGGGTGGCTACAGCACCGTACAAGAGTTTTCTCTAGAGAAGGGCTTCTCCTGGAAGCAAAATGATGCACTCGCCAGGTTTTAATCCATTGAAACGATAGCAATTCCAAAGGAGGAAGGAACAGCACAGTGACAGATGGGGTGTAGAGCAAAGAGCTATGAAATGTAGCTAGAGAAGCTATGACAACCCAAAACACCACAAAAGATATTAGCCTGACAAGCCATGCACCAAAGACCACAACACCTATAATTTAAATGCTTCCTGTGTGTTAAGGTCCTATTAGCAAATTTTAGTTGCGATTAATTTTAGAAGTATTAATTTTTAAAAAATGTATATCACTGAAAAAAAACAAGGGCTTTAAAAGGACATCAGAGTCCAAGGATACAACTCACCATGCTGAACAGTCTCTACACAGCTAGAAGTGTCAAGTTAGGGCTCATGTCCAGAACCATACTCCATCCCCTACAATCCTGAATTAAGCAGACATGGGAATGGCATATATGTGTCTGCCAATGAGCAGTTCGATCCCAGGCATGGCACCAAAGCAATTTTCCCAGCATGACCGCTATTGGAAAGATAACAACCGTAAGCCATCAACCACCACCAATGGATTGCAACTTTTGGACACTGCCAACCTGGGCTGGATATGAACCAGGGATTGGGGCATGAGAGATTCTAAAACACAATGCCATCACATTCAATCACCCTTTGTGTGTGGAAGAAGGGAGCCATCAGGGGCTAAAACCAGAGCATGTCGTTTTCCCTAAATTTAAAAAAAAAATTATACTCTGATATTGTTTGCTTGGGGGAACCACTGCTGACAAATCGTGAGTTATCCATGACCCAGCTAATCATGTGGCTCCCCCTCCAGGCTACAGCTGATATAAGGAAAAGAAGGAAGAAAGTGGAAGTGCAGCTCATGGAAATTAAATTGATTTTCTCCCCTCACTTCACTTGCATTGTGAGCAAAAACATTCCATTGGATAGGTTCTGGAGGAACAGAGTATGCATGGCCTAAAAATATTTTCCAGCAATCCTGGTCATTATAAAGGACACGCATATAAAAAGATTCAGCAGAGGCAGGTTTACTCCTAGGTCACAGAGCTCATTACCCAGCACAGAATGTCTCAGCATGTCAGAGACAGTGTCATCTTCTCACATACACAAGGAAGGGGAACAGGGAAGGGATAGGAAACTGTTCTCTGTTCCACTTATAGTTGAGCCCTGGTTTAAAAAGACTGTCCTGGCTTTATGGGATGGTCACAGAGGTACATGAGCACTAGAGAGGCTGATTCACTGGAGAGGGAAAGAACAGAGACAGGGTATATCGTTTTGGGTTTTATATAATTTAGATTAAGACCAAAAACCATCTTTGTTCAGGACACAGAGGGCAGCCCTGACTGTAAATCGTATCATCCTCCTATAGAACAGGAGTTCTCAAGTGGGGGATTGCTATTCCGGGGCCAGCATTGCAACCACCCTGCCCTTTACTTATTGCTGAATGGGAGGAGATGGGCTGGTAAGGAAACTGTTTAAAACAACAGCTCTAAGAGATCTTCTAGACATGACCTATGAAGCAAGGATGCAAAAACTGAGCATGCTCAATGTAGAAAAGAGAAAGCCGAGAGGGAAATTGATAACAGCGTTCAAACATGTTAAGGGCTATTATAAAGAGGAACACCATCACCGATTTTGATGTCTTCCCCCAACACTGAAGAAGGCATCTACACCATCACCATAGGATGGGGAACTAACTGCACATTATCAATCTCCTAATTCAAAATGGCCAGCACTACTGCTCCCAAATGCACCAATCTCAGCCCTATACATTAGTGATTTTAACAGCCACCACACTATTTGACGCTATGATGTAAATGAAGCCAAAGGTGAAGATCTCATGGACTGGATGTCCGCAGAAGATATGCAATGGGTCTTAGATCCCAAACAGCGAGCAACTTTCCACTCTGCTCACTGGCAACATGATTACAACCAAGACCTCACCACTGTTTCCAAAGATCAACATGGGAGTAGGCTTCATGCATCCTGCAAAAATACTTCCCAACTTCCCCAACAGCCCATACAGATCCATCATCACGCACGTCAGCAGTGAAATCCCCGTGATTTTGTTGAAATGACTCTTTCGGTGGAAGCTGGCCAAAGCCGAATGGGACTGCTATACGAAAGTCATCGAAAAAGTGATGATCCAAAACCCGGCAACACCAGAAAGTTATCACAGGTTTGCTGGCCTCCTTACTGCCACTGCCAAGAAGAGTATCCCTCCCTGGGCTTCTGGGAAGAATACACTCCCTGCTGGACAAACAAGACCCAAGGTACTGCACCAGCAGTACAATCAGTTGGGTAGCCAACGGGTTGCGAAAACCCTGTTAAGAGTCTCTAGACTCAGCCAGACGCCAGCGGTGGATCGAGTGCGTTGAAGGCCTGAACTTCACACACTCTAGTTGCCATGCTCGGGCCTTATGTCTCAGAGCTGCTAATCTGATGGAATATCAGTCCTCAAAAGTGCAGCCCAATTCCATAGCCTCCAAATTGGTGGAGAGCACAAAAGGATCGCTCCACGAAAACATCCAGTGAGAGATCCATCATCAGCCACATTGGACAATGACCTCAATTCCTCCACAAGACTTCATGGTCATCAACACAGATGGAAAGAAAGAAGGGATAGCTGCAATGAAAAAAGGGAAGGCTTCCAGTGGATACGGTATCCACCTGGAATCTCTTCATCAGCTAGGTCCCAGGAGACTCCAATGGCTGGCGAAACTGTACGCCAAAACTTACAAATACAACACCTCTTAAAAGACTCAATGCAGAAGATCACTGGCTTCAGTCTCTCACGAAACTCAAAGGCAACCCTAAACAGCATCTGCACAAACCATGGCAGATGTAGATACGTGCTGCACAAATGGAAAACAGAAGACTTTCCAGCGTGCAACTGTCGTCACTCAGAACAGATCGTGGAAAACGTAACAACTTAATGTCCAATTCACAAGTACAAAGAGGCAACACAGCAATACTCTCTGCTACTCCAGATGCCATTATTTGGCTTAACCATTTGAAGGCAAAATTATAGTTGTTGCTCTATATTTACAACAGCCGCACGAAGAAGAAGATAAAGAGGACGTAATAAATTGTTCTCCATGACCGTCAGGAAGTATTTGACTTAGTTTGCAGCAAGGGAGGTTTTGGTTAGATAGAAGGAAAATCTGTCTAACTAGAAGCATAGTTAAGTACTGGAACCAGTTACTTCGAGAGGTTGTGGAATCTCTATCACTGGATGTTTTCAAGAACAGATTAGGCAGATCCCGGTCAGGAATCGTCTCGGTATACCTTATCCTGACTCAACATGAATGGGGGCTGGATGAGGTGACTTCTTGAGGTCCCTTCCAGCCCTACATTTCTATGGTTCTGTTATCTCCACAGATACTCATATAAACATGCCAGTGCAAAACGCACTACCGTGGTGGTAAAGCCGTTTGCTAGCTTCTACTATTTGGTGCAACACTGTGTGTTGATGAGATGTTCACTTTTGCCTTTGAAACCACATTACAAGCTTCTAATCAAGTAAATTAACAAGACAAAATCCAATGTGCCTGCTACAAGAAAATAAGTGTTTACTCTAAGAATCACTCACACACACACAAACACAAAATGACCTTGCGACAGAGCGCCTACAAATGTTTCTCACCACAACACAAAGAGAGCCATCCCTTTACAGCCACCACAGCATATCTAGAAAGCAGCTTCACTAAGTAATACAGAGCTGAGCGCTAGGCAGACCAGTCAAGCAAAATCCAGTTCAGCTCCCAATGAGTCAGGTGCCTCAGCAATCAGTGCTATAATCCTTTTAGGGGCATTGCAACAGCTGCTTGAGAATCTGTTAAAAAAACAGGAGGACAACAAAGCCTAAGAGTCAGTTGTGATGGTCCTGGAGATTTCAGAGGGTTCCTATGTTTGCACATGTAGAAAAAGGACTGGTTTGAAGCTCAGCTCAGGACACTGTTTGGCTAGAGAGGTAAAAACCGAAGGACAAACTTCGGTAGCTACTCCACCCAGGAGACCTCCTTGCTTCATTGCGGTGGTCTGTTTAATGGGGTTTTGTGGAGCAATGGTTGCTATGGACCTGAATGTCTGTTTAGGAAATTGTTGGCTATCACATAGGAAAACACTGAAGCAAACATTTCCAGTTGCAAGATTGTTATTCAGGACAGGAAAACAGGTTTCAATGGAGAGCCGCACCACCTGTCACACCCATTTCTTTCCAGACAGTTTTTTTATGATTATATCTGTGGGAAGATTTCTGAACTATTCCTTCATCCCCAAGGCCATTGGTTTATCTGAATGGTACGTAATAGGTAATTAAGCATCAGACAGGAGGAATGCAATTGGCCAAGGGGAGAGAGGAAAAAATAGGTAAAAAAACAACTCAACACCTCTGTCTCTAACCGTTTCGGTAGAAAAGACTAGAATGGAGTTTTAGCCACCTGCCTCTAATGTAAACACAGTGCACCTGAACAAAAAGACTTGCACCAATGCAGTTGACCCCATTTTCAAATCAGATGTAAGGTAAGTACAGTACCTAGCTATTAAAAAGCACTTTTCATCTGTAGATTTCAAAGCTTTACAGAAGAAGCCAGTATCATCATCCCCATTTTACAGATGGAGAAACTGAAGGACAGAGCAACTTGCCGAAGATCCCTTGGCAGGCCAGTGGCAGAACAGTGAATAGAAGAACCCTGTCTCTCGAGTCCAGTCCTCTATTGACTAGGCCAAGTAAAAGTCACTATTTACACTGGTGAAATATGCCTACCTTAAGGGTTTGTATCAATGCAGCTACCGTGGTGGCTTTAACGCTAGTGCAGACAATCCTTTACCAACAGAATTATACTCAGGGATCTAGTTTACCTTCATACACATAGTACCGGGGTACTGCTCCCACAGAGGGAAGGTATAAGGAGTTCAGAAAGCACTGCAAGCTGATAAGATGCCTTTTGCTCTGCATTGTGCAGCCCTTTCTTCCTTCTCACACACAGTCAGAAAAAGTTTAAATTTAAGCCCTGACATCCTCATTTTATGCAAGTGAACTCACTCTGCATTTCTTCACAGATGCCATTCCCAGAAAGTGGGTAGGACTGCTAATCCTGCTCTGTTTTGAGTTTAAATGCAATCTTGTTTACAGCAGAGTGCTTTGGTGGCAAGACCACACCCTAATCAAATCCCTGATCTCCCTAATTACAGCTCAGGACTATGGCTTGGAAGCAAACCTCATGCATGTCAGATGGAGGGTATAGTGTTCTCACACAATGCAAGGAGAAATGCTATGTGAAACCTGAAGTAATGAATGCTTTCCATACATGACCCCCAACAACAGATCCCACCAGTAAAATCGTGGACTCAGAGTGGATTAAGTTTGAAGCCCAACACCACCCTCATCTTGCAGGTCTCCTACCAACTTCTTGTTCTTCCTCTTCTGTCTATTCATCTTCTCTTGCTCTCAGTACTCACCACCAATGAGATATTTGATTTTGCCTTCCCATCTCACCAGAGCTCAAAGCCCCACAATGGCAGGGAAATGATGAAGTGAGATATACCCAGATAATCCTGGAACATGACCTGCGCGCCACACCGCAGAGGAAGGAGAAAATACTCCACGGTCACTGCCAATCTGAGCTGGGGGTAACGCCTTCCTGACCCCACATACGGAGATCAGTTATCCTGTGAACATGTGAGTAAGAACCAGCCAGCCACGCATCTGAGAGAGAGGAGAGAGAGTGCTCAGTGCTCTGCCTCGCCTTGTACAAAGTCCCAGTCTGACCTGAGCCTTCACTCATCCTTTGAGCTTTGGAAAGTTCCTTAGGGAGATGGACTAAAAAATTGGAACTGGATCTGAACTCTGAACACTCTGCTCAGGGATGTGTTTGTATCTGGGGTTTCGTTCAGCAGGCTGCAATGACGGTGATATGCAACATTCAGGCGCGGTCTACACCAGGAAATTACATCGGTATAACCACGTTGCTCAGGAGTGTGAAAAATGCACACCCCTGAGCAATGCCGTTAAATTGACCTAACCCCTGGCGTAGACAGCCATAGGCTGATGGGAGAATTCTCCTGTTGACCCTAGCTACCAGCTCTCGGGGAGATGCTGCGCTGCTGCAGCATTTTAAGAGTAGACAAGCCCTCAGATAGCCAATGCCCTCGTACCCCCATGTCAGGTTTCAGATCTCCGTTTGGACCCCATATGTCTAGTTCTTTAGAATTATGTTTAGACAAAATCAAGAAAAAACAAATCAATCCTGACTAATGGCACAATCTCCATTCTCATGCCTCTGTTCTGCCAGATCCTAGTGGGCTGAGGAAACAAACGCTGAAATACCATTGAAAAGGCTGCTCCAGTGGGGTTTCTGATCCAACCGGAAATGTCACTTACTCTTGAAACATTTCCAGCCAATTCTGCAGTCTCGAGTGGCAAGGCCTTTTGGATCCTGCTTATTCTAACCTCTGAGATGGCTTGTGAGGCTCCACCATTACTACTCTCACTGTGCAAACCACTGCAGAAAGGAGAGGGGACATTCTCAAATTCCAGCACCCTTAAAGCTTCCAATGCAGTCTTGGGTTTAGCAAATTTGACACACAAGATTCAGAAGATGAATTAATGCACCAGTCATTTCTTTCAGATGGCCACCCTGGGTACAGATTAATTAAAAACAAACCAGCACCGATAAGGACAGCAGGAGTCAAATTATGTATGAATGCAGCCAGTGACTCATTGCAAAAAGTTGGCATGTCATAGCGCTGGAATAACAGAGTCAGGAAGCTGGCAATAGCCACAAATGTCAGAGAACGAAAACGCAAGCACCTAAGTATTTAGTGGTTATAGTTTTTGGTGGATTTGTCTCTTTAGAGCTCACGTCCATACCAACCTCCCACATTAAGGCAACACCAGGTATACCGGCCCTCAACCATCCCTGACAGGTATTTGTCAAACCTGTTTTTAAAATCCTCCAATGACAGGGAATTCAGAGCATTGGCAATCTATCCCAGTATTTAGCTCTCCTTATAGTTAGGAAGTTCTTCCTAATATCTCACCTAAATCTCTCTTGCTGCAGATTAAGCCCATTATTTCTTGGCCTGCCTTCAGTGAACATGGACAATAATCGGTCACTGTCCTCTTTATAAGAGACCTTAGCATATTTGAAGACTTATCAGATCCCACTTTCTTTTCTCAAGATTAAATAGAACCAGATTTTTTTTATCCTTCCCTCATAGATCAGGCTTTCTAAGCCTTTTATCATTTTTGTTGCATTCCTCTGGACTCTCTGCAATTTATGAACGTCTTTTCTAAAGTATCGAAGTCTTGCATCTGACAAAGTGGGCTGCAGCCCCCGAAAGCTTATGCCTGCAGAAATGTGTTAGTCTTCAGAAAAAAGAAGAGTCCTGTAGCACGTTAAAGTATGGTGCTCAGAACTGGACACTGTACTCCAGCTGAGATCTCACCACTGCCAAGTAGAACAGGACAATTATCTTCCGTGTCTTGCATACACCCTAGAATGATCTTAGCCTTTTTTGCAACTACAACACATTGTTGACTCATTCAATTTGTGATCCACTATAACCACGCCCATACCCCCCTTTTCAGAAATAGAACTGCCTAGCCAGTTGTTCCCCATTTTGTACCTAATCGATTTTTTCTTTCCTAAACCCTTAGTACTTCGCACTTAATTGACCTTTATCACAGTGGCCTCTAACTGGTCTCCTTGCTGGCAGCCTCTGCAAAGAAATCAAGGGGTAAATGGGCCATGGAGCCTGCACTCCTTATCTTCTGACATGGGTCATGACAGAGTATAAGTATATTGGTAGGGCAGCAGAGGATGGACTGGGAAGCCTGCATTACTGTGCTACGCCCTGTGTACAGAGTTACTTCTCTGAGCTTGTCAGTCAAGCACATTTCATCACCACAAAATTCAATCCAAATTTCTAACAAGACGTTACATTCAGGAAAATACGAAATCCATTTCTTATTTGTAATGGGGACTTGCAAGGCCGAGGGCAGTGGGTGAAGAGGGGAGAGACGCAGCAATCTGTATGTCACAGATTCTATGCGCATGAGTGGAAAGTAATTGTCTAACCACTGAGCTCCTTCCTCCCCCATTTTACATACACATGCTTTCAGAGCATTGAAGAGAAGAGTGAAAAGTGGGTGAACACTTGAGATAATTAGTGAGTGATGCTTTGCAGCAGATGACAGCTAATTTTTCCATTTAAGGAGATTTCTATCAAATCGTAGAAATACATAGATGAGGCATACTTCAAAATTATCTCCTCATTTCATGTTCACATTTTGCTTTCGCTTAGCAGTGCCTCACAGTCTGTTTCTAAGAGCTGCGCGCTACTCACGGAGTGCTCCTGTATTCCCACACAACTGAGAATGGCTTCACCACAAGCACATTTTACAACGTGTGGGAGATTCCAAATGCAGATGTCTTTTACATTGTGTTCACAGAGGTGAAGGATTAATAGTGCTCGATGGAGCCAGGTATGATAGGTCAGGCAGATGCCAGACAAATTTGCTCTGCACTGCTCTGCCAATGCACATCTAGCCTGACATGAACACACCTGCTATCCCAATCCTGGGCTACCACGAAGCTCTAATGCACCACAATTCTGATGCGAAATGCATAACTGCATCTCTAAGGCTCCCACTCATGCCAAACTGCATAGTGGTTTTGCAACATGGGTTAATCCCCACCAAATACTACTCCCTCTCCAGTCCTATATGGACTGAAACCCAGGTTGTCAGGGCAATAGCACCAAAGGTTAGTGTATTAAAATGGCTTATTCACTCCCTCCAGAGGAAAAAAACGTTTAAAAGCTCGTTGGCATGCACCTGCTGCTTTGCACTACTTCTCAAGAAAAGAAAGCACCTATAGAATACATCACTGCAGCGTGACGATCAAGGGGCTCTTGTTTTAAGTTAACAATGCAAATGCTATTGGCTTAAAGAGGCTGTTATGTAGACACAAGTACCTACCCTCATGTCAGTACTCCCATTAAATACTTGCCCTAGTTATTTCTCCTGGAGCCTTTGCTGCTGAACCTGCTAAAAGGTGTTGCAAGTGTGCTATCTTCCAGATAAAACCACGGCAAAGTCCACTTTTCATTTCCTACTTCGTTATTTTCCGTATCTCTCCCCCCATGTTTTCTAGAGCACAATATCCAGAATTTTCAGCCAGCACACCCATTCATCTCTTTTAACCACCTCTGATCTGTGATGCAGCCATGCACCAAACACACCCTTTTTAACATCTCTCCTCCTCAATATATACACACCTGCTCTGGGTACCTGGCTGCCACAAAGGCATTGATCTACCCTGGAATCCTATGATGTGCTGCTTTAATGTATTATGCATGTTGCAAATAAATCACAAAGTCCCATTTAGAGGAGCTCCTTTCGTATCCCCATATGGGCTGAGGGAGGTATCTAGTCTGCAGCTGAGGCCTGAGGGCATATTACTGCAAGGCTGCCAAAGCAGTTGCCTAAAACCCCCTTGTGTTTTCTTCTGCAGCTGTTTAAAGCAGCCACTACAGCCTTCCGCATATTGATTCTAATCACAGTTATTCTGCACTCCAAGCAAGGTTAGAAAGGGGCTTTTTCTTCCTAGCCCAGCATTCCTCATTGACTGAAAACATCCTTTTACTGTGGACAAAACAATTCAACACCCTCTCCCCCTATACTGCTACGCATGAGATAAATGCACCAGCTTTAAAAGACTGGCTTTTATTTTAAATTTCATTCTGGATCACGGTCAGCAGCAGTGGAAAATGATCGAGCATGGTGCACAATGGACAGAAGGCTGCATTAGTTATTCTAAGGAACGCGTCCACAAATTCATCTGGCTGACAAGGCAAGCGGCTTTTGTACAGTTAATTAATAAAGCACATATGCATTTGAGAGGGAGAGCTGCGTGAGGTCCAGAAAGCTTGTTAATGATTCCTGGAATCATGTGTGGCATTGTTAAGTATTAAAAGGAGGGAAAAAAGCAATGGAGTTGCCATAGGACATATTTAAATGTGTTTGCGCGTATATATATATTCCTAAATGTGTTCTATTATAGTTTTTTTAATTCTCTCCTATTATAGCTCCACTACAGATACACTATCTATATATGTACCTGTGTATCTGTGTGTGTCTGTCTATGCGCATGTGTACACATAGAGATCAGCAGCTTTCATACACTGAAGTGAGACTATAGTGTAGTGACTAAGCAGGGTACTAGAGTCAGAACTATTCTGCTCCCTTTCCCATCTGCTATTAAATCACTGTGTGACACTGGGCAAGTGATTTAATCACTCAACAATGTGAGTCTCAGCTAGTGGAGTTATGACGCTTGGTTAATAAATGGCTAGGAACTGCTTAGAGATCCTGAGATGAAAGGTGCTGAGGAGGGTAAAGAGTAATTATAAGAAACATGCACCCCAAATAAAACCAAAGGAAGGGAATATATTTTCTTGTTATTAAAAAAGAGTCTCTCTCAGGTTATGACAGCCTTTATTTCCATATCTGCATAGCGCTGAGGCTCTGCCAAGGAAGCATAAAGGACCCTCTCTGATCAAAGCAACTCACAGGGCAGGCAGCAAACCTGATCTCAGAGTAAATGGCATTCTGGGCGTCTGTGATACGGCAAAACCGAAACGCCTCGAACTGTGATACTGAGTGGGATTCAAAATTCACTGGTGCTCCGAGCCAAATGAAAGCCTGGGATCTAAGGCAGGAGAAATCTCTTGTGAAAAAACACACTGAAGTGAGCAGTCAGGACCAGATAGCATTGGTGAGCCCTTTGGCGAATAGTCCCTTTAACACCAGTGAAACTTCATGAGTTCTAACACTTAGGTTTTTATATAATGCTTTTCATCCATAGATCTCCAAGTGCTTTACGAAGAAGATCAGTGTTGTCATGCCCCATTAAACATATGGAGGAGCTGAGACACAGAGCAGGGAAGCAACTTGCTCACTGACACCCAGCAGGCTCGTGGCAGAACCAGGAACAGAAGCTAGATCTCTTGAGTGCCAGTCCAGTGCACCATCCACTAGGTCACACTGCTTCCCCTAACAGTAAGTGGCTGACCAGCACAAAGAAGGATTCTGCAATGGGATCCTATGTATTTAGGGGACAAAAATAACTTTAAAGAGGCGGGTTAAAAATAATAGTACTTTATCTTTCTCTAGCTCTGTCCTGCAAAGCGTCTTAAAGCCAGCTTCCCAATACACCCTTGAGAAAAGCACATCCAACATCCACACTTTACAAAGGGGCTCGGTGAGACTGAGTGACTTGCCCAAGGCAACTGTACAGGAAGTCAGTGGCAAAGCTGAGGAAGTACTCAAGTATCCCAGCTCCTAGCTCCCCACTCTAACTGCTACCTGACTCTACCTCCTTCAACTCCACTTTTTCTGGAAACCAACATAGCTCCAGCTCTAAACTCATTGCATAACATTACTAGGGAAGTGCTGACTGTTCATTAATGGTATCTTTAAAGAACACAAATATCTGGCAAAGAGATAATCATACCCTCTTTCCCCGAACATGCAGAAACCTTTCACTCACCTTGCAAAGAAAGTTTTTTCATTTCTTAAAAAAGGGGCAGTATTAAAGTCTCCATTTCTTAGGAGCGAACCAAGATATATTTTTGAAAGCATTGCCAAAAGGGCCTGTTCTTTAATTTCTGATAATTAGCAGACCAAGAGGACGCAGAGGGACATATTCACTAAACATTTCAGAAGGAACTGCACCACAGTTTGCCAGATAACAGATTTTTCCTCTCGCTAAAAATGGCTAAGGGCCCAATCCTGTAAAACCTCTGCATTCATTTGAATGGCATGCCTTTCCTAGCTCACACATTATCACCAGCAAGAAAGGGTCTGCACTGAGAACTCATTTCAATCCTGCTGGTCATTTGTATCCATTTGGAAATGCAAAGGGATATAACAGAGCACCTAGACGGGGACGCGCTAAGTGCAGGGAAACATCACACCCCAAGTCACAGAAGAGTTTGAATAAGGAAAGCCACAAACAAGTCTCCCTGTTGGCTCCGTGCCTTCCCCAGACACAGGATAACCGAGGGGCTCTGCACAGTGCTCTAGCAGCGAGCAAATTTGGACCTAGTGGGGGTGGGAGAACTCTCGAGTTTGAGCAGAGACGTTATTTTACCTATGTACTTGGCACTGGTGTGACCACTGCTGCAATGTAGTGCCCAGGTCTGGTGTCCACCGTTCAAGAAGGAAATTGATAAATTTGAGAGGATTCAGAGAAGAGCCACTAGAATCATTAAAGGATTGGAAAACAAGCCCTATAGTGATAGACTCCAGAAGCTCACTATATGGTTTAACAAAGAGAAGTTTCAGGGGCAACTTGATTAACATTACAGGGTATCAGATGTTTAATAATGGGCTCTTCATTCTAGCAGAGAAAGGTGTAACACGATCCAATGGCTGGAAGTTGAACCTAGACAAATTTGGACTGGAAATAAGGAGTAATTTTTTTAACAGTGACAGTAATTCACCATTTAAACGAAGGGTTGTGGTGTATTCTCCATCTCTGACTATTTTTAAATCAAGATGTAATATTCTTCTACAAGATCGGCGCTAGGAATTATTGTGGGGAAGTTCTATGGCCTGTGTTCTCCAGGAGGTCAGACTAGATTCTAGCCTTGGAATCTATGAATTTGGAAAATACCCTGATAGCGGCCTTCTCCCCTCACCAAGGGAACTCCAGCTAAAGCATTCTCCTGACTGCAGCTGTGCCAATACCATGAAGAAGTGGTCTCTCAAATAGGCCATTAGGACTTTACAGGTGAAAGCCAACTCTTGAAACTCCACCCAGACATCAACCAGCACCCAGCGCAGATCAGAGAGCACAGCTCTGTCACGTGCCCATAGCCAAAGAAGCCATTTAACAAGCAGGCTGGAGCACTCTGCCATATCGGTACTGGGTCTCAGCTACAAATAAAAGCAAGAGAAAAGTAATCTATTCACTAAAGAAAGATGTAACTGATAATATATTCTTCACAGGGGCTTTTACAAAAATGAATATGATGATGCCATCTTTAGATAGCAACCACGCTTTAAGGCAGAGATTTTCAAAGTCAGTTACGAAATTTGGCATCCAATCAACTAATATGACATTAATTTTAATGGGAATTGTATGTCCAAATCCCTTTGGCAGCTTTGTAAACTTCAGTCTAAATACTTCACTATGGTTAGACCCAAGTAATTAAACAAGCAGTTTTGGACATCTCAAAAACCTGCCTGAAATTTCCACCCATAAAATATTGAGCAATTTCCTACTCCTATTTTTGGTGATAGGAAGAAGGAGGAAGAAAAAAGCAGAAAGAAATGGCTTTTAAGGAAGAAGAACATGCTGTAGGTAAGGCCACTTCACAGCACTACTATATGTCATTAAATCTGACAGCCACGACAGGGTGTTCAAAAACCTCTGCTGGGTCTGGAACTAAGCATGCATTTGCAGTTTCCTGGACTTGGAAAGGAATAATAGATGGTAAACACAGGTTGGGTGAGATGAACACTGCAAACCATCTTACTTCACCAATATTGTACATTCTTGGAAAGAAAGAGAAATGCTCTGCCCCACCCCATGCCCCGCATTAGCCATCTGTTCATTCCAACAACCTGTAATTAATAAAAAGTAAAAATTCACAGTAGACCATCACCTTGGAGCTCTCACTGGCACTTCCCCTGTGAAATTAACACCAACCCACTGTGGACTTGTCCAGGAAAGGCCACCTAACTTCTGGGGACATCAAAAAGCTGCAAAACCTAGCAGCTACTAAAAAACAAAAGCTCCTATGTTAGTGCATATGGCAAATCTGGAATGCAAATATGGTAGTAAAAGGATGTTGCTACCCCTGGCATGTGCTATAATAGGTCATGCATTTGTAGAGTGCATTTGATGAGTCTCAAGAAGATTGTTCCAATTTTGAAGCATTGTCAGCTAATTTGTCTTCTGCCCTTATGGCTGAACACCTGAGCATGGAATAGGAATAGCAGAGTTCTCTAGCCAAGAAACAGTTTAGCAGTATTTTAATGCATCAATAATGACATTGAAATGTCAGGTCAAATCTGAACCATATTGCCAGGGAGAGTTATCTTTTCTGTAGAAATCAGAAACTTGCCTAGTAGCAGAATTGTGTCTGCATATTCACACATCAGAGATTAAAATGGGTTTGTCAGATGAGAGAATCTGTCCCTCCTTCCAAGGTTGGATACAAAGTGGTGCAATAATGGACATAGCAAAGATATCAAATAATATCACTCAGGATCTCAGCCAAAATACATTTGAACATGCAGAGTCCCCAGATTCTAAGATACAGTCCTGCCAAATACAGCCATATACAAGATGTGATAAGGGATAGTGTGTGCGCCAAGGGGGGGGAAAGGTGGAGGTCAGAAAAAACTGTTCTCCCAAATCCGTTTGTCAAGTATTACAGGTGCTTTTAAACAGCAATTTAAAACACCCCTCCTCCTCCCAATTCAGAATTTGCTTCCAGATTAATTTATGCTTCCATTTATTGTTTTTGCTTTTGTGTTCCTTATTTTGATCATATTGCTCACTTCCTCACATTTTAAGATGGAGCTTTGACTTTCAGGAAATCACAACTGCTGTCCACACTATGAATCCAAAGCCAGTTACAGTGGCCAAGCCTTGCTCTGTACAGGAATTGGCACCTTTACTGTAATTACTTACATACAGTATAAGTATAAATACACGCACATATGTTATCCAGATTGTGCGTTGCTCTCAACATTCACTTTTGTTATTAGGAAAAAGCACTGCTATCAATGGTCCAGTACAGGTAAGACAAACAGGATTGGGGGGAAAATGATGTAGGAAAAGGAGTGGGTGGTGAGAATGAGGCCAAGAGAAATTTCTTGCAATGATATTTGACAACGTGGAGTCCAAGACAGGCAGGAGGGACTGCATGGAAGTGTCATATCTTGTTCTCACGACTAAGGTGTATGACTGTCATCTTCAGAAACAATAACGATGCCTATGAGGTACTGGAAATGGAGAATTATCAGAAACACATGGCATTCATCCTTCCCCGTTTTAGTGTGACTAGTTCAGATTTTGTTGTAAGTAACACTGACTTTTATTGGGGTACAGGGAATACTTCAGGTAAGACACCCAAGCTCTGTCCCAGAGCTAGAGCTGCAGGCATTGCTTAAAGCAGCAACACACTTGAGGATCCTGTTGTGTGTCAAGGGCATAACATCTCCATTAAGCTAAACATACAACAGAAGAGTGGGGGGCAGACAACATAAGAAGAAATTACTTAAAAACAAGACAAGTAGCCTTTTCCTAGCAGTCCTCATCAAATTCCCTTGTTAGTTCTGAATCTACATTTTTTTGCTCCATTCATTTTCTTTGTAAAGAAAGTTACTACTTGCAACATTTCCTCTCCTCCAGTAGCATGCGCAGCTATAGTGAGACCTCTGAATATTTCTGGTGGCTGATGTAGACAGAAGAGGAACTCCTACGTGAAGCAATGGTCTCTCAGCAGGAAAGGGGCAAGTTAAGGACAGATTGGCTGCTGGAGCTCTCAATTGCTTTCCTTTGGCCAATTTACATCTGACTCTTTAATGTTACATCCGTGTAGCCTTCTAAACATTTAATTTCTTTACTAGACATTAGGAAAATGCAACAGGCATCTCAGGCCTGATCTTAATATATGCACGAGCTGGCTCTTGAGAAGTCAAAAGGGAGATGTGGCCAGGAGATGTCTCCCCTCTAGTTAACTGGGAACAGGGAGGCTCTGATTTGTCAAGACACTGCATTAGGGCACTGGTAAAGCTCTCCATGGCGCTGCAAGCAGACACTTGTCTGGCTTCAGCTTAGTCCTGACCATGATGTAGATACTGCCTCAACCTTCAACTTTTTAAAGAAACAATATCAGTGCTCACAGCTCTCATTATTTTATTGACAGTCTCCTGATATCTGGTGTTTTTGTTTTTTTTTTCAAGTCCCAGCTCTTGAAGTTAAGTCAACATGGGAGAATCTCAGCTTCCATTAAAAAAGACACCCTATGTTTCTAGCCCTCATGGCTGAGCAGAAAAACCTGGAAATGTGACCCCGAAAGATTCCAAACACAGAAGGCAGATGATAAGAACCCCTTTGTTTGTAACTCTCATGATTCATTGGAGGCCTGACCCAGGATGTTTTAATACCTGAGCGTGGCGATATTCTTACTTGCATTGAAGTAGCACCTAGAAGCTCCAGTCTCCATTATGCTAGGTGCTGTACAAACTGACAAGACAGTGATCCTTGCCCCTAAGAGCTTACAATCTAAGCATAAGACAAGAGATAACAGGTGAACTGAAAGTCAGATAGACCAGAGGAGCACAAGGAAACGATGAGGTGATATTGGTTAGCATTATAGGCAGTGGCCTCAATGCTGCACTTTCCCTAGGTCTGATTCTCCACAACTCCACAGACATCACTTGAACCATACTGCCATTCAGACACACAGCCAGTACGTCAAAATCTCTCTAGACTCCCCAGTACCTTTTCCCCAGCATGGTCTGTAATGAGTATAGGTAGTTTCAGAACACAGCACCTAGTGAAATGGGGCCCAAACCTCAGTGCTGTCTATGGCTGTACTGCAAACTACACAACAACATTGCTTTGAGAATATCTGAAGGCTAGCGTGGGCCATAGATACATTCTTGACTTGCTGCAGGAGAATGAATTTGATTGGACAGCCTCAATCATAAGCAGGACAAGGAAATCAGTTTATGTAAGATGAAAAGCAAGGGAGACGTTCATCGTGAACTCTCACTAAATCCCAAACTTCTGATGATCTAAATAACGTAGTTAATTTTGTCCTTCCTGCTTCTCATTTTCACCCATCCCTGCACTTTCAAATTCTGGTTAGGAATGGAAATACTGCATTAGCACAAAACAGGCTATTTTTGCTGTATTTGCAACCTAGCTGATGTACTGGAAACCTCTCACAAGAAAGGGTGTCCTCACAATACTTCCAGAGCAAAGGAATTCAACTAAGTCTCCAGAGGTTTGGGTAGAACACACCTCCCAATACTGCATGCCTTGTTCAACTCCATCACCTCTACCATCTGAACCATAATACGCAAAGCACACAACTTCTGAACAGCCCAGACCTCACTAACAGCAGATGCAGGACTGAGCCTTTCAGAATAGCGGGTAAGCACCTTCAAGAAGCAACTTCAGAATTGCCAAGGCCCTTTATCAACACTTTCATCAGTTCTCAGGACTGTTTCTGGAAAAATAAAATGGGTTGCTTCTGTTAAAAGCTCTGTAGTTGGCAAAAATAATAAACATCATATACGTATCGTCACCTATGATATATTTATCTGGCGTACCACTTCTCAACTACTGAGTCTCTGTAATGGCTAATGCCTTGATTGTTTACACAGTGCAGATGTAGTCAAAAAAGACAGATGAATAAACTGAGGCACAGGGAAAACTTGGTGGATCACAACAAGGGGACACTCAGCAGACTGAAACCTGACCCATAAACACAGTGAGGTTTCAGCAAAGCCGAGTTTTGGCATTTCAAAACGAAAACAAGGAACTCTCGGGATAAAGTTAAATCTCAAGCATCAGAGTTCAGCAGTTTCAGATACACTTTCCAGTTTTGGCCCATCCCTCTGTAAGTACTCCAAGCAAGAACACAAGTTTCTTTCTTTGATTACTGGCTTAACAGTTACAACATCACTTAAAGTAGGGGATATGATACTATCTGAAGCCCAAGATATAACTCAGATATTGTAATTCCCCAGGATGACACAGACACCATTCCATTGCAGAGAGAAGAAAGAAGCCAATGGCCACAGCATTGGCTGCTGGGAGAAAAGAGGAATGATAACCTAACCCTAAGTGCCCAAGGGATCAATGCTGCCAGCTCCCCAGAAGTCCAGAAAACGGGGGCCAATTCTAAATAAAGACGACCACACGGCAGAGCCTTTGTTTTCACTGTTTGTTTTCCTGCCAGTATGGGAAATCTCATAGCTCTTCTCTGTAGTAGCTTCTTGGATCTCACTCTTTGGAATCCCCTCGAGTACGAAAGCCTGCTTCTTTGGCATTCACTTTTGTGGGAACGCTACACAACTGTCTAACGTCACAATAAGCTTCTAGTCTTTATAGTCAGAGAGAGCTCCAAGGCTCTGCCACGTGCACAGCATGCACTCACTCTACCACCCAGTAACTTAGCTCTTAAGATTCCCCCTCCGGCCTGTTATGCCACAGGAACCTCCCTAGCTCTGACTGGTAGAGCCTATAATCTCCCCCCTCGTCTCCCCTGACCCCAACAAATGCTATAGAAACAGTGGACTGTGGGTTTTCTGACAGCAGTCTGTGTGATGGATGGTCAAGAAAGTACTTTGAGACAGAAGCCATGGGCATCTCTATTACAAAGATCTTTTCCATTTTATTCTCCATATACACATACGCAGAACTGGCCTATTTTATAGTTGATAGATACACTGAAGACTGTCTACAATGTATGCACACTCCTCCTGTTTTGGGAATGAGGATGCAGAACACCTTTTAGTAGTTCAATCGCCCGTTATCTGTTCTCCTGCTCTTTCACTTTTCTGAAAGAGCCTCTAGTCAGAGGAACCCCTGCACTTCTAGGCACCATGTCCTCAGCTTATATCTTTTACTCCATGACATTTTACTATGGCTAGTTCACCACTACAGGCACATCCTCCTCTCACCTGTTCAGTCACAATGTGGACAAAGCCTTAGGCTAGGTCTCGATTAGCCTAGTCTTGACAGGGCCCTAGAGAGCAAAAGAAACCAGTCACAAAGTGCCTCTGGGCTCATGGAATCCAATAACCTTGGGCTAATTCATTTCCAATAATCTGGCCATGGTCAGTTCGGGAAAATTGAAGACTAAAAATACACAAAGTCAAGCCAACCAGGTACCTCATGCAGGCACATATTGATACGAGCGTGTGCCTCAGTGTTATAAAACCACTCAGCCTGGTCCCAGGCTATCTAATACTGTCAGCCCTACATATTATCGTGTGCACTTGCAACTTTCTATGAAGAGACATCACATTCTTCTTGTGAAAAACCAACCAGCCAGCCTTTCTTTTTTGCTAAAAACATACATCAGAACACAGGCAGGGAAGGGAGGGAGACAGATCACAGGGTCATCGAACGTGCTGCCTCTGAGGGCTTTATGATGTCTTCAGAGAAGGGAGAATCTCTGGCTTGAAACTAGCTGTGCAAACGTGTGCTGCGAGTTGAAAGTGAGCAATGCTTCAACTCAGAAAGAGGCAGCTACCATGGCCAACATTTCCAAGGACAAAATTACAGCGTGTGGGAATTACAGATCTGCAGACAAACCAACAATCTGTGAGGAATTCAAGTCACCAGGAGAAGCAAATTAGGACCACAATGACAACAGAATTAGACACACTCTCCTTTTAACCCTCTCTCTATTTTGAAGAGGGTATTTTTTAAAGGATTCTGTTTGTTTGTTGTTGTGTCATTAAAGATTCCATGAAATTGGGCGGAGAACCACTATTCTGAACCAACCTTCCCCATAATTTGCTCTCATTACTTGGGCTCTGTGAAATTATCCCCATGTGTGCAATTTAAAATAGTGACAGCCAGAGTCATGCTGCAAGGAGAAAACCCAGTGTCATCAAGTAACCCTCAGTCAACATGCCAACTAGGAGAGGGGTGGTGATCATGGAGTGTGAGGAGTCTGTCCTTCCTTCTTAGGGCTCTTCCCCAGCGGAGACATGCTGGGACAAGGCTAGGGCTAGAACCCCTACCTTCCTCTCAACTAAAGCTGGATGGACTGCACTAAAGAATCAGCTGCCATACACAAAGCTTCCTTGCAACTCTTCTTTTTGGTGATAGTCGTGAATGGAACAGTTCGTTGAGCTACACAATGCAACTTCAATCCTATTTCCTTGTCCCCAAAGGAGAGTCTGAAACCTGGACAACTGAGACTAAATGCAATGCTGGAAAACACTGGGCCTCCCCAGCAGGAGGTGCAAAATACCCTAGTGCAGAGGTGAGGGAGGGTATTCTAATTTATCAGATACTACAATGGTGAGTGTGGTATAAGAACCAATATAGAACAGAACACAGCAGCACTAGTTGCTACCAATATGGGACTAACTGAACTAACAATCTATAGTGTCTCATCTCCAACTTGCCATCCCTCGAGCCACCCAGTCCCCCTGCATAATTATCTGACCCTTCCACTCCTGGTGGGACAGACTTTCCTTTAGCTACAGTTCTAATGTGAACCTTGTAACATTGCTTTCTGCAGCTCTCAGCACATTCATTGGCAAGATTCCTCAGCAGGGAATCCATCAAAATATCCTTAGTATTTGTGGACAAAGACAAGCTTCACACCTGTGGGAGACCTGGAAGAAAAAATCATGTGCCTAAAATGCTTAGCAGAGAGAGAAGAAACAGGGCACTTATCAGTGGGGGCTGCTGGCAGGAGAAACCAAATCCCAGCCATGGCATATGATGACATCTGTATGTAATTGCTAGGGGGCCAGCTTCCGAGCAAGTGCCCTAACAACACCCATGCATGCAGCATACACACGCAGCTTCATTATCAGCAGCAGGGATTCCAAGCAACAGTCACAGTAAAATTACAAGAGGCACCACACAGCTGACATGGCACAATAATTTGCTAGGCAAAAAATGCCTTGCCTTCCTCTCAGCAAACCACATGCTGCACAACAATTTCAGCTGCACAGACATGCAACCCAGTTTTAAAGGCAAACTAGGCTTTTAAACAAAAATAAAACCCACCAGGTAGAGTCTGCAATCCCTCCACACACACCCCACTCCAGTCTATTCCTTCAAGCTTGCAAGTGTTGCAATCCTGCCGCCAGGCTCACAATTGCCGTCATGAATTACCTAAAGACCTGGCTCCTGAGGATGTAACTACAACGGAAAGGAAGCTCGGCATTGCCATTCATTAGTTCTCTCTAGTCACAATGTCATGTCCTTTAATCAGCCGACTAAGGAGCCTTCATACACAGGTGTACAGCAATACCCACATGAGTACAGATACGTAGGCATATAACTGGTTACAGCATCAGGACCTTAGACTTGCCATTAGCACTTTTACTGACGATGTCCTATTTTGCTGGAGGTCCACGCAGAACCAACTGCCCTGCTCAGAGCGCCCCTCCCGACAGGCACTGAATCTCCTGGCAAACCTGGGATGGATCCTTTCTGATACTGACTAATCGTTTGCCCAAACATACACATACAGGAGTTCCACCCAAAATGACACTGTCCAGCATTAATCCCAGGAATGTCGCTAAGGAAGAAAGCTGTCGCAAAGTAGGTTAGGCACATTTTTTTAAACTACTTTAAAATTGTCAAGACACTCCCCCATCAAAGTCTCAATTATACATGGTAAATTATATATATTAATATCTAAACTATATAATTATAAGGAATGGATATAATTATAATATATTTTTAAACCACCACACTTTTACAAAGGTATTTTTTTAAAATAGAAACACGTTCTGCATGATTATAACACAAGTTCTAGGTCTGCTGCCTCAAAGCTGGACAGCTCGCACAGGGAACCAGAGTCAACACATTCTGTTTCCAGGACAGGAAGCTGCAAATGTACAACAGGGAATATCATTCAGGATGGTGATGATGACAAACAAGGAAATAAATACACTAGGGTCTTAATGCAGGGAAAACATTTTGACATTCCTCCCATAAAAAGTGTGCAAAACTGTGTTGCTATGAAACAAACCAGTATAGAATAACTATTATAGCCAAGCTCATGCAAACAATGGAAAGTATTTTTTTTAATACACAGACGACTTGACAAGTGTCCCTTTATATCAGGATTCCTGGCCAAAATGATGACTAATAAAATTAACAATTCAATTATCTCAGTCCAGTCCCCAGTGAACTGATGTCCACATCACAGTTGATGCTACTTGGTACTTTTGGCAGGCTCTGCAGAGACCAGAAAATGAATGGGCCATGGAGACTGAACTCCTCTCACAGCTAGGCTTGGTCTAGCCTCATCTTTTCAACTCATCATTGCTAAAACTGGTGCTGCTAGAGCTAACACTGGTGCAAATGGTCTCTCTAGCTCAGGGGTGATGCACACAAAGGGGAAGGAATGAAGAAACTTGTAGTTCCACTGCACATGCCCTACACATTCAGTGACCAGAGATCCAATCACCATGCCATTCATTCCAACACTTTGTAAACTTTAAATGAGTAATTTCATAATTGTGTATGGGAAAAACAAGTATTTTTAATGATCCTCCACCAACTATAACAAAGAAGTTAAGTAATCAGATACATGAGGATTTAATGGATGCACCTGGAGGTCAGGAAACTCTCTACAGACTCACAGAGTCCTCATCACAGTATTATCTAAGCACCTGAGTTCTAATCCTGCCTCTACCACACATTTGTTCTCGGCATGTAAATGGGATAATAGTTCACAAGGATGTAAGAAACTATTAGTGGACATTGGCACCATGCTGTGAAGATAGAAAGCAAAGCACTATATAAAAAAGTGCTAAGTATTAATGATCAAGAGTCAGGTTCAAATTGTAAAGGCAAATTTGACCAAAGCAAAGGAATTCAGTGTAAAATAAAAGCTGCTTGCCTCTCCTTTTCCCCAGGCTGTTATCCATTTCCCTAGTTACGGCACAATATTTCACAGTGGCAGTTTAAGAGCCAGTTATTTAATTAGCTTAATCATGATTAGAAAAAACATTAAAAACGTGAACAGTTGCCAAATGAGGACCTGATTCAGCAAAGCATTTGCACGTTTCACTTTAAGCATGTCCATAATCCCCTCCTTGTTTAGGGAAGCACTTAAACACTTCACTCAATCAGGGCCTGAGAGACTAAGCAGCCTTTGCAAGGGCACTGTATCGTGGAAACACAGATAGGCTTTCACTGGGAATGATCACCTAAAAGTACGGCTCTTTGCACTTTCAGTCCATATGTGATATTGATAGAGACATGGCCATTTATTCTTTGGCCAAGAGAGACGCCCCCACCTCTCTACTATGCCCAGTTCCCATGAGCTCAGAGCTCGACCTAAAAGGTTACTGAATTAACCAGGAAGATTCCTATTCACTTCAAGAGTCTGATCCAAAGCTCGCTGAAGAACAATAACGCAGATCCCAGAACTGATCACTGTCCCTAAGACCATGAGCCAACCTCCAGAGGATGTTCACCTCTGCCAAGTTCCAGCCTGCTGAGGAATAAAATGTTCAAATTAAAAGCCTTCAAAACTACAAGTTTTAGGATGGAAATGGCGCATGACCCTGAACTATAGTGGTGGTGCTACTAAGGCACAGCTATAATGGAAGAGGCGAGAGAAGTAATCTCATTTATTTGATTGCTTTTTCATTTCTGCTGTACTGTTCAAAGCACTCCACAGAGCTGGCAGTCTACAGTACTCTAAGTGCTAGGGAACTATTACAAACAGCTCATGAATATCTGGTGCTTGAATAAATACAAAAAGTAAATTAAATTAACAAAGATGATAGATGAATTACAGGCACATGCGTATAGATTCATGATGGGTAGATGAATTACAGGCAAGGAGTGGGTGGTACCGTGGATGGTGCAAGTGCGCGTTTTATTTTCCTAGTTCCAGAGCATGCAGTCCTTACTACTATGACATACACCAGTCTGAGTTTGGCTTTCGTCTGGGAATTATTCTTATCTATCATTCCAACAGTTGTGACTGAGGATTTGGAATCTCCTCCCTGGTGCGACTGTAACTGTTTATGGACCTTATATACAAATTCAGATGTAAATATTCTCTTATACAAGGGAATCACAATACTTCTGTGTCTTGCAATAACACTTTTCTTTTTCCAACTTTAGCCATCATAAGCAGCATGGCAGAAAGCTGATTAGCGAAAGCCCAAGATGTGCTGCATGCAAGCAAGAGCATATAAAATAAACAGCCGCAATGAGCAATTCAGTATTTCATTTAGCATGTGAGAAGAGATGCAAGGTGAAGAAGTGACCTCTGAGTTTAAAATAAGGATCTTGTCAAATATTTCTCATTACTAGAATATAACCTGGGTTTATAACCTCTGAAAAGCAGCATCCAGTCAGGGAAGTATGATATCATGTACACAAAGCCTAAACCAAGTGGGCCCAATTGTCCTCCCATTTAGACCAATTTTTATACTGGAGTTGCCTTCAATGTTATTTCTAATTTACATCAGTTAGAAGAAAATCAGGGCCAATTTATTTTGGACAAAAATCATTTCACATTCACAATATGAGACATTTCAGAAGCTCACCTTTGCAATGTGAAAAAGGCCATTTTGTTTAAAAATCTTGTGGAGCAAAAAATCAGTCAAAATAGAAAAACTAAACCTAAGATTTTAGTATGACAACATTTTTATTGACTCTTAAGTTATTCACTGTGACCCAATTTGGCCACATGCTTTGCTTTACGTATCTGGTAGTCCCACTGAAGTCACAGGGACCATTCACATGCTTAAAATTATGTGCAAGAATAAGCATTTTGCTGAAACGGGATTCATGGACAATTTTTAGCTGCAACCATTTCTCTCGTTGTCTTCAACGTTATGATGCTGCAACAACACATTCTTTCCACTTTCCCATCCCGCAACAATGGAAATCTAATAATGGGCAGAGAGATCAGGGCTGGAAAGATCAGGAAACGTGTTGCTCAGCTCTCAGTGGAACACAGTTCTAGTCTAAGCATTGCAGCTGTGGGCCGCAAGTGGTTCCCTGAGAGCTGACCCTACGGGCATTTGTTCCTGCATACATATATAAGATTATCCTGAATGTTAGTTGGCAGTTTTCGCTACTAGGAAATAACATCAAGAATATTTATAAATGTATTAAAGTAAGCATAGCGGTGGCAGGTTTGAATGTTTATGGCCTAAAAGTAAAGGGGGAAAAGAGCTGTAGGGGTTTTATGGTATATTAGAAAAGACAGAGCAAACATTTTTCCTTTAAATTTGTAGTAAAGGAAGAAATATTTCCACACCTAACATTGTTAATACCATCCCAATGCTATGCTAATTATTATTTGTTTAGCACTAGCAACGTGCTTGGAACTGAACAGGATAAAGGATGCAGTCCCTGCCTTGACAGCTTAAAATACAGTTAACTCAGCATCCCTTGCCAGACGTTTCTTACAAAGACCTGTTCAACTAATGGAGACTCATGAACTACAGGACTTGGTCAACCCATGTAAGATCAACTTAGCTAACTCACACTATCAAGGCTAGCAGGTCTAAAACGGACCTTTTCAAATATAAGCATCCTAAACAGAACACCGAAACGTAGCTCAGATCAGTGCTTAGGGACGTAAAAAGGAGGGTTGAGTATCCGCATGGAGATTTCATGTGTGGGAACTGTTATAACATACATGTTTTGAAATTAGATGCCTTACTCAAGGAATATGAACAAAGAGTGCCTGACAATCTGCTAGCTCCCAGAACTGCACACATTAGAGCACTACCTTCCTCGAAGCACCCTAAAACAAATGATGTACATGAACAAATATAGAGATAATCAAGCTCATTATGCGGCTCTAGGACAAGAGGTGAAACAGACTGGTAAAAATTGAAGGAGGATTTAAAACCCATTCTGAATTATGATGGGCACGGTCCTTCTTTCAGTTCTGCACAGAATTACTCTGTCTCATCAGCCGTGCTATGGGTGTGGATCACTCTCCTGCAGACAGAGAGAGCCTGTGATGCCCACCTGGAGCCAAGGGTAGAGTTAACTTTAAACAGTATTGGATTAAACTCTGCAGACCTCGCCCAGGTAAAACTCCTGTGGACTGCAGTAAGACTTTTACCTGAGTAAGGTTTCCACGGTTTCAATGAGGCGTAATTTTTGCACAATCATCAAGTACACTAAGTGCTCACATAATGGAGTTATTGGTTACTCTTTACTTACAATACAGATAATATTAAGAAGAACAGCCAGGTTAAGAAAAAATAAGTAGGTAACTGTGTTCTTTTAATTACACCATTATTAGCAGAAGGTTGAACAAGGAGCTAATTGGAATATAGCAGTTTTGATTCAATGCAGTCTTTAAAAAAAATCATCACATGCCAAGGCTAAAAGGATTATCGTTCCAGCATGTGGTTCTCTCGTTCTGTTGGCCAAGCTCTGAGCTATCTTCTGCAGCTTGCCCTCATCTTTTCTCTCTGCTGTTCTCTTCAGCCATTGCAGACACTAGCCTCCTCCAGGAGAAATACAAAAAGACTGTGGGAGAGAATATTGTTCATCAACAATCAAGAGGATATTGCATGTGGATTTTAGAGGGCAGAATTAAGCTTGTTTCAAGCATACAACTGGATTTGGACTCCAATTTGTTGTCTTCTCTTTCTTTGTGAATTTAGTGATGGCAGAAGATGCCAGATTAAGAGCCTTGAAGGAGGATGATTGAGATCAGTCCAACATCCTGACACCAGACACACGCAGCAGCAGCAACACAACCTACCTATCTTTGGTACTTACATGGTCCTCAACGCTGTAAGATCTGAGCGCCTCCCAGTGTTTAATGTATTTATCCTTAACACACTGACACAGTGAGGAGCTAGTGTCCCCATGCTGCAGAAGGGAAATGAGGCACAGAGATTAAGTGACTTGCCCAGGGTCACCCAGGATGTCTATCATGGAACAAGAATTGAACACCTGAATCTCCTACAGCCCAAACTAGAGTTCTAAGTGGACCATCCTTCCTCTTACAAGTTTCTCAACATCACCCTGCCAACATGCCTCATTGCGGCCTTGGAGGGACCACCTCTATAAAGCATTAGGGTATTTTGGACTTCATGACTCATTCTATCCTTGGCCTCTCTGCTGAGGACTAGCAATGAGAGCTCCTAGCAGCGCCAAATGTGGTGATGGCTTTTGTGACATGAATAGCTGTGCACCAAGAAGTGGAATGAGAGCACCAGCTTATTCCACATTGGCCATCAAGCAGTCATCAGATGGCAACTTTCAGTCACTCCAGGCCAGGGCAAGTGACCAAAGAGGTAAAACTTTCTATATTCCATTAGTCATCCAATCTCCATCAGAGTCTGCCTTTCCTAACTATTTGGGCTGCTTTATGAACCGGAAGCCTGGAAATGAGTGTCCCCTTTCTTTTACTTCCTTTTAGAGCAACTTCACTGGAATAGCCAAATTACACTAGATATAGTTAGAGAGACACCGTACACTGAACGTCCTAGTGTAGTTACTCAAATGTCTCCAACGCTGACAATGGTATTTTCAAATGAAACATTACAATTCGCATTAAGAGGTATTTAAAAATATCTTCCAATGATCATCATTGTATGTATGTATTCATCAGATTAGACACCCACTGGAAAAAACAATTTCTCAAGCTATTTTTAAAGGATATTTATAGATCATGGATATATGGTTTATAGCCATGTATCATGAGCAGACCCAGGTTTTGGAAAGTTAAAGTAGTACAGACCCATAATGCAACATTCCCAAATGAGTCTGAGGGATTTCTTTTTGAAACTAGTACTGCGTTCTCATTTGTACCTTTGTAGCAGAGTCATAAGACATTGTTCGAGGCTCACTAATGCTGCATAAAAGCATTAGACCAACGTGATAACAAACATCTTTAAATCACAACTTGCTTAGCAGCATTAGAAAACCATTTCTAAAGATCAGAAGAAAGAACTATGACCTTTCATAAGAGGGGAGAGACACCAGACTTTAATCAGCAGACTGCTAAGCTACCTGGTGATGTGCAGCCTATATGCAGTAATAAGAAATAAATATATAATCAAGAAAACACAAGTGGTCTGATGGACTTCAACCCAGTTCAACTCAGCACTCCCCTAAGGTATGGTTACAAAGTTCCTACACTCTTGATGCTGAACCTTTTTCCACATACCTTCCATGTGGATGAATATAAGCACAGAGATTCTGTGTGCCTGATTATATTATCAAAGTATTCATAGGACCAAGATTATCAAGTTTTTACCGGAATCTAACAGCCTTGTTTCAAAAGGCTTTATTTAATAACTGCAATAAAGTACAATTCATTGGGGGGGGGGGTGAGAAAAGACAGCTGACACCTACCAAGGAGCATATCATAAAACGTATGAGAGTTTAAAAACCTAACTATAATAATGAAGATACAGTTAGAATCTGGAAAACACAATTCACCCAGAAGAAAAATGCTTCTAATAAGCCTAACATGACTTCACATTAAGTGTAAAATGCTCTAGGCCAAATCCTACCAATTCACACAAAAGCTGCCACAATCGAATTTAGCTGGATATGCCATAAAGCCCATCCTGTGTAAGAAGCACCCTTCCACTACAGGACAGGACGTCACTTCACACAACTAGCCTTTGTGCCGCAGAGTGTTACTTATTGCTGTTTTGTACAGTAGCAGTAAAATCTCCCTGCTGCTGGCATGTACTTAATTGTACAGTTCTTTCTGAACTTTAATTTAGTCCCACCCATTGCCCAATCCAACCACTCCCCTTGGGCACATTCCTGCCCTGCTTGCTGGGTGTATCTCATGAGCACTACGGTTGGGCAACAAGCTATGTACACTGTTATTTGCACAAAGATCTGTGGCTCTTTCCACCTTATTCTTTCTAACACACAGGTCCCTCCACAGCCAACACCTTTGTACAACAACGTTAAGTTTAGCTCAACAAAAGTTGAAAAATAAAGATCTAAAGTTGCCACTCCATGCTTTCTGCACCCTTACCAAAAGCACTGAGCATATTCTTGCTACTCGGATATTCCAGCCAGGGACTAACTGATTTCTTTATATCATAACTATTAGTTTAATTGTGTAAAGCTCTTTGGGATCCTTCAGAATTAATTGCACTACATACGAAGGTAAGATACTACTACAGAAATCCGAGAATAGTTAAGACTGGCCTTTTTAATTTGTTAAATGTCCTTGCATTTGAGAATTAATGTTGACTCTCTCTAATCTTGTTAGCGCAGCTTGTGCTGTCCAGTAGTAAACTTGACTTTTTAATTTAATTGGCCGTGTGTGTGTGTATATATATATATGTGTGTGTGTGTGTTTAACTAGTGTGAAGAGTGGGGTTGGCAGCTATATATTGTAGTGAAAGGCCAAGTCTCTTCAGGATTGTATAAATGATTAACACAAAAATGTGGTCATTAATGAGATACAGATTTCACAACAGAAAGTGACATAAGAAAATTAACTATGAAACCCAAACCTGTGGTTCAGTCTGTGTCACAAAGGTTATCAAGTTTGAAAAGATGTTGATCACAAGAGTCAGAACTAGGGTTCTAGTCCCACCTCTACCACAAACTAGGTGTGTGACCTTGGGCAAATGACTAAATCGCTTTAACTCTGTCTCCATTACAGACAGGGAAACTATGACAGTAACAGGTATTTCACAGGGGTGTTGTGAGACTTAATTTACAACATCTTAAAACATTATCCTTAAATGAAAGGTGTTACAGAAATGCAAATTACTACTGTTTAATAAGGAGGAGGGGGAAAGAGATGACAATCATGATGAAGTGAGACTACCGTCAATAGTCATCAATGGGAACACCACAAGCTCATTCATGACATAATCGCACAGCTGCATTCCAAGGCTCTGAAGGTAACAAGAAGTCTGCCGAAACTTCATTAAAGAGGAGGATAAGGCTGGTATCACCAGACCCTTGGAATGCGGCTCTGCAATGATGTCAGACTCACAGGTGATCTTTAACGTCTTCGGATTACGATTCTCTCTCATTTCCTCATGATTTCCCATCCTTATAGCAGCAACGCCAAGATATTCTGTTGTTTTAAAAGGTTCTACTCCACACACAGTCATCGGATCAGATGTAAGCTATGTTTTCAGTATGCTTCATGATATTTTAAGACAATTACAGAAAGTGATTTCCCTTAAAGTTATTATTATTTAGTACAGTGGTAATCAAGCTTTTCCATATCAGGAAAAACCTCCTGCCATCTAGCTGTGACCTTCCCCTCCTATTTATCACTATGGAAAGGGTACATGGCTGTGACTCCCAGACATTTGCTACCCACAGATGTTCAGAACCCCTAGTTTAGCGTGTGTGTATAATGTTATAAAAAAATCCACCATCTCCTCTACAGTAGTTTCCTATAAACTTTTGGGATACATTTTCTTAAACAGCAGAAAAAAACGAATCAGTCCACAGCAGAGGTCCAGATCCATCTCACTAGTGTACTTCTAGTTCCCATGAACTTCAAAGGAAGCTTTGAGTGCCCAAGGATTGTAACATTGGGTCCTAATCTGTGGTTTACGGAATAGAGCAGTGAACTGAGACACAGGAGCCCTGGATTCTATTCCAGGCTCTGTTCCTGACCTGCTGGGTGAGCCACTTCATCTCTGTGCCTCAGATTCCTATCTATAAAATGGGCATAATGATACCAGCCTCCTTTGTAAAACGCTTGGAGACCTACTGCCGTAAACCACTATTTAAGGGCAACGTATGGTAACTGAGACCACATGAAAGATCTACTGTGGGGTTTGGAAGCTACATGGAAACACATCCTATCTTGAATAATTTCAACATCACTGGGGCAATGAAACTAAAAGTAATCAAAAAGAAACAGTGTGAGACTCAACCTCCCCTCTCAAAAACTGCAAGAAAACTCAACTCATTATACCCAATCTCTATGTGCCTAGGCAAAACAGTGCAGACACACAGAAATAACACAACACCTTTTTGTTTGAGTCTGCTGCAGCAATGAGGAGGAACAAGAAGCATTCAGGATGGAGAGTTTTCAGTTTCTCACTTAAAATCTCCTTGAATTGATGGAATTTGTGTTCTTTAATTTGTGTGTGGCCAGTTAGCAATATTTGGGGATTCACATTTTAAGTGTATATAATAAAAATTGGCTAAAAATACATATTTGCAAAACTTTAAAATATGTGTATTACTGACCAGATAGCCCATAATGGTTGTAGTAATATAAGTGCAAATATGGATTCTTCCTTCAAAGCCAAAGATTATACATTATTCTTTCTAGGTAAAAACAGGAATAATCTTAGTCAGAAAGTAATTGGAGTATGACATCAACTCTATGGCCTAAGTAAATCACAGCTTCTGACTCAGTTTCCCCTTCGATAATGGGAATCCTTACTCTCTCTCATCATCGTATTGCGATAATTAAGGTTTATAAATTGCTTTGAAGATTTAAAGAGCTACATGCACTAATTATTACCTGTCTTGAGACATTAAATGGATTTCTGCTAACCAAATTCATACACAAATACCTGGCACACTATCATATAGTGTGTACCATAGGTTTAAGATACTAAAACTAATATATATGTTTTCTTATAAAATATCTCAGCTGTTTTATTGGACTGAATTAAAATATTTCATGTTCTGAATTAGTAACTTTCAAAATATCATTTTGAAAAACCAATATCAAGTTAGAGTATACCGGAAGAACCTGTACCTTTTTTTCCATTTTTGTATCTTTAAAAACTCCAAAACTCATTTAAACAAAATCTGGCTCCTAAGCTAAAATGTTTTATCTCAAGAACAAGCCAACAGCTAAATTTTACATTTTAGTTATCAGCCCCTTCAAAACTGGGATCTGGGTTGGAAATGGTGAAAACCTTAGAGTCAGGTCTGGTGCCCTTATACAGTGGTCAGCTGGCATTTATATGCTCTTTATGGACAGACATTTCCTGGCCTTCCAACAAATGAAGATATTCAATTTCTCCCGTCAGAGGACCCCTTCCCTTTTTTCCTGCCACCAGAAAAATCATATGCTATGTTTCTTTAATGGGGCTACTGTAACAAATGGGTGAATGTAATGAGTGTCCCCCTCCATTTTTTTCATTTTAGTTCTACTTAGAGAAAACTGGTTTCCTTAAAAACAAGCAAAAACCCTCAAAAAAAAAAAAACCCTGGGGTTTTTCAGCCTGCATCTTCTGTATCAGAGGGATTTCCATTTTCTGTGCACAAAAATTACACTACGAAATCACAGTGACAGGAGAGTAACCTGATATATTCAGGCCTGATCCTGCAAGATACTGAGGATGCTCAATGTCTTGCAAGATTGGGCCCTTAAATATCACACAGACAGACATCCTTTACAAAAAAGCAAGTAGCATAACAACTAATTTCCCTATTTAAACACTAATGGTTAAATATGAATTAAACTGAAACTATTACTTAAAGGTGGGTCTAAATCGCAACATATTTTCCCTGTCCCCTCCAAATTTACACTGTTTCTAAGATAGTCTAAAGAAAAACACAGATTTTTTTGAGTGCTGTATATCAAGTTGGTTCCTAGACATGAAAAATGCATATATATAAATGTCTTTACACACACAAACCCTACTTATAGCTCTGAAGATAGGATTATCAATATGGAAAACATTAAAATAAATATTATAGCACGTGTCAGTTTAATACCAACAGGCCTACTACAAACCTAATTACAGAGACTTCAGTAAGCATTTTCCTCCCTGCTGTTTCTGCCTGACAAGAATAAATGAAGAGTCCCTCTAGGGGCTGTACAGTAAACATCTTAAGACATATTTGTTCCTAAACTGGGCTTCACAGTAATACTGATTGCTTGAGCACAAGAGGCAGACTGCCTTCCAGGCAATACAGCATGTAAAATGTATCCATGAGGGAGCGCAGGATTTTGAAATGTTTATTGTCCCAGGGAAATATACACTTTACAAAATGCATTGCGGCTGTATCACCGCTCCTGCAGTTTGTTCCATTACAAGCAAGCGAAATCCTAACTCATTTTCTTGCTCTGTTGTCACCTATTAAGGAGTTCTGCAAATAAGGAATCCTCTTTGGTTGAGAAGCAAAGGATGGCTTTCCCCCTACTCCTCCCATGAAATGACATGTTTTCTATGACCCATCAAAAACAAAGCAGAGGTGATTTGCTTCTTTGTGTTTTTTCCAAAAGCAACAGCCAAGTGAATGCAATCCCAAGGCCCAAATTTCAAAGTGCGTTTTATCTGTCCAAAAGCAGCTGCACCGGTCAGCCAGGGCATTTTGTGCTATTCATGAGTTTGTCAGCGTTTCCCCCATCAATCCATGAATTCACACACTTCATGTGCATTGTCAGGGTTGTGTAGCCTACAGCTGTCTTTAATTGAATATTTATGCTATCACTACACCAAACAAAACAGTAATTTTTAGTTTCTACCGACATGTCCAACTAATTTAGCACAGGAGATAATAAAAGAATCAGCACAATAGGCACTAATTACAACATATGGACCAGCTTTTACCTAGTGCTAAATTATTATAAGTGAGCCATCATGAAACTGGGATTTATTTGTTTATCAGACTATTTGTCCTCTGACCTGTACTAGGAGAGATGTACCTCTCTGTCACTGCTTGTACCTTTCCTGCCTAGTAATGGATAAAGACAATTGTACTAAAAGCATTTTCTTCCCATCCACTACACAAGGAGGAGAGATTCCTGGTTTGCATCCTACTAGAATGGATCCCCTCCTTTGGAAAAGCACGCCTCTCGCTCCCAGTCAGCGATGGGGATAAAACCGCACCGCCTGCGTCCCAAGCATCAGGCATCGCCAATACAAAAGGATCCTTGCTTTCAGGTGCTCGGGGCACCCTTTCCCCTCCCTGCCGGGAGCCACTGTCACCAACCAGATCCCCTGGGACTCGGTCCTTTTGTATACAGCCACCCAGCCGCATCGCCGAGCCCCTGCTCCCGCAGCAGGCGGCGGAGGGAAGGCGGAACAGCCGGGGAGAGGGGGACACATGCAGAGAATCGGGAAAGCAGCGGCGGGGATGGAAGGGGCGGAGGCTGGGGGGACGGAGCCGGCTGGACCGAGAGCGACGCGCGGCCCGGCCCCTTACCTGCCACCGTGTACCTGTCCAGGTAGTTGAGCACGTTGCCCACGCTGAGGATGCCGGCGGCCGCTACCCGGGCCCTGCCCAGGCCGGGCGGCTTGTCGCGGGCGGCCGGGCGCTCGGGGCTCTTGGCCGCGGGCGGCGGGTTCATCCTGCCCGACAGCGTCTGCACCTCGCCCGCGTCCGCCGCTCGCAGGCGCCCGCCGCTGCCGCGGCTCTCCGGGCACATCATGGGCCGCGGGAGGCGGCGGGGCCGGGCGGGCTCAGCGCCGCCGCCCGCCGCCGGCTCAGCCTCCGCCCGTGCGCGCCGGGCCGG